>JAGFNQ010003804.1:0-57884 GCA_024364735.1 Boesenbergia rotunda | reverse complement strand
TTTTTTTTTTTTTAATTTCAGTGCAATCTGTAACTGCCAACATTAATAACATCCCAATTAACTGGTTCGAATTTTGCTGAATGGAAAGAATACGTGATCGTAGTCTTAGGCTGCATGGACTTGGACTATGCATTAAGGAATGATCGTCCCGCACCTTTGACCAGTGCTAGCACTATAGAGCAGAGGGCTGAATTTCAGCTGTGGGAGAATCAAATCATGAGTCTAAGCATCATGAAGCTTTCCATACCGGCACAAATAAAGGGCTCAATAACAGTGAGTGAAGATGCTAGGAGGTTCCTTAACCAACTGGCAGACCGATTCACCTCAAATGAAAAGGTCGAGACTACCACACTTCTTACGAAGTTGGTAACCATGTGGTACAGTGGTACAGGAAACATAAGGGACTACATTATGGAAATGTCCAATATAGCGACAAGTTTGAAAACACTAAAACTCGATATGTCTGAGAGTATGTTAGTGCATTTCGTCTTGATGTCTCTGCCTGCATGGTTCACTCCTTTTAAGATATCATATAATACTCAAAAGAAAAAGTGGACATTGAATGAGCTTATTGCTCAATGCGTGCAAGAGGAGGGGAGACTAAAGATTGAGACATCTGAAAGTGCTCACTTAGCATCTGGTTCTCAAAAATGCGAGCAAGAAGCGAAAGAGGATCAATAACAAAGGTAAGGGAAAGCAAACTGCAGATTCTGGAGGCAATGACCAAAAGGAGCAAAAGAAGCAGGATAAGGAATCCACTTATTACTTTTGCAAGAAGAAAGGTCATATGAAGAAAGACTGTCTCAAGTACGCCAACTAGCGTGTAAAGAAGGGTAAACTTCTCAACCTTGTTAGTCCAGAAGTTAATTTAGCTATTGTACCCATTGACATTTGGTGGATAGATACTAGTGCTACTACTCACATAAGTGTCACTATGCAGGGTTGTCTCTGGAGCCGACTTCCACTTGATGGTGAAAGATACATCTATACGGGGAATGGAAAAAAGGTTGCAGTAAAGGCTATTGGTGTTTTTAGGCTTTATTTAGAAACTGATGTTTATTTGGATTTGGAGAATACATTCATTGTACCGTCTTTCAGACAAAATTTAATTTCAATTTCTTGTTTGGACAAATTAGGTTATTTTTGTTCATTTGGAAATGAAATGTTTAGTATTTTCTATAATTCAATTTTGATTGGTAATGGTTTCTTGGTTGATAAGCTTTATAAATTAAACACCTTTACTCCTACGATTGACAATGTAATAATGCATAGTGTAGGTACAAAACGTAAGTTGACCAACGAGAATTCTTCTATGTTGTGGCATAGGCGTTTAGGACATATATCCAAACAACGCCTAGAAAGGTTAATGTCACATGGAATTCTTGATTCCCTTGACATGTCAGACTTTGATGTCTACATAGAGTGTGTTAAGGGGAAGACAACTAACAAAAGGAATAAAGGGGCTAGCCGTTGTAGTGACGTTTTGGAGCTAATACATACGGATATTTGTGGACCATTCCCTAAGACATCTTGGAATAGACACACATATTTTATTAACTTCATAAACGACTATTCTAGATTTGGCTATCTGTACCTTATTCATGAGAAGCCGCAATCTTTGGACATGTTCAAAATTTTCAAAGCCGAAGTTGAACTTCAACTAGGTAAGAAAATTAAAGCCGTCCGATCTGACCGTGGAGGAGAATATTACGAACGATATGATGGATCAGGTGAACAATGTCCAGGACCATTTGCAAATTACCTTGTCGAGTGTGGGATTGTGCCTTAGTATACCATGCCTGGTACACCCAGTCAGAATGGTGTAGCTGAGCATCACAATTGGACCCTAAAAGACATGGTAAGAAATATGATGGCTTTCACTTCTCTACTGGAGTCTTTGTGGGGTGAGGCACTCAAGACTGTAGTTTACCTTCTCAATAGAGTACCTAGTAAGACAGTAACTAAAACCCCATTCGAGATGTGGACAGGTAGAAAGCCTAGCATTAGGCATTTACACGTCTGAAGTTGTCTAGCTGAGGCTAGGCCTTACAAGCCTAATGAAAAGAAACTGGACTCAAGAAATGTTAGCTGTAATTTTGTAGGTTACTCTGAGAGATCAAAGGGGTATAAATTTTATGATCCATCTAATAGATCCTTCTTCGAAACAGGAAACGCCAAGTTTATTGAGGACAGTGGAAGCGATAAAATCAGGGAAGTATCTTTTGAGGAAAGCGTTGGCAATCCTCCTATGGTCACTACTAGTGCAATCAGTAGTGGTATGGTGACTATATCACACATTTTGGATATTGCACATCCAGTGAGCGTAGTGAACTAAGATATTCCCATGACATCTCCAATGCAATTGGAGGAGCCTACCACTGAAATTGAAGTATTGCCTCATATTGATGAGCAAGTACCTCAACCGGCTCAAACACAAGTGCCCTTAAGGCGATTCACAAGGGAACGGAGAAGCACGTCCGTCAATGGTACCGAAGGTCAATTGATATTGATTCATCAATATGACTCGTCTTGTTGCCAAGGGATTCACTCAAAAGGGCAATATCAAAAGGTATAAGACTCGTCTTGTTGCCAAGGGATTCACTCAAAAGGAAGACATTGATTATAAGGAGACTTTCTCACCTGTGTCGATGAAAGACTCCCTTAGGGTAATCATGACACTTGTAGCTTATTTTGATTTAGAGCTACATCAAATGGACATAAAGACTGCATCCTCAATGGAGACATAGAGGAGTCTATATATATGGTGCAACCGGAGAACTTTGAGTCCTCAGACTCAAAGCACTTAGTATGTAGATTAAAGAAGTCCATTTATGGTTTAAAGCAGGCATCCCGTCAATGGTACCGAAAATTTGATCAAGTGGTTATCTCATTTGGATTAAAGAGAACCCCGTTGATTAGTGCATATATGTCAAGTTCAGTAGGAGCAAGTTTGTTATACTTGTTTTGTACGTGGATGATATATTGCTTGCGAGCAATAATAAGGGTCTACTACATAAAATCAAGTCATTTCTATCTGGTAAATTTGAAATGAAAGATCTTTGTGAAGCATCTTTTGTTCTAGGCATCCAGATCTGTCGTGATCGATCATGAGGCATTCTTGGACTTTCACAACAAGCCTATATTGAGAAGGTGCTTATAAGGTATGGCATGTAGAACTGTATACCTGGTGACACACCTGTGTCAAGAGGTGACAAGTTCAGTTTGTAGCAGTGTCCATAACTTGAACTTGAAATAAAGGAGATGGAACAATTCTCATATGCATCGGCAGTGGGAAGTCTCATGCATGCATAAGTTTGCACTCGACTAGATATAGCATTTGTAGTTGGGATGTTAGGCAGATATGTTAATAACCCAGGACCGCCGCACTGGAAAGCAATTAAAAGAGTGATGCGGTATTTGCAAAGAACTAAAAGACACATGCTCACGTATCGAAGGTCAGATCATCTGGAGATGATTGGTTATTTAGACTCCGATTTTGCTAGATGGTTAGATAGCAGGAGGTCCACTTCAGGCGATATCTTCATGCTTGCTGAAGGGGCTATATCTTGGATGAGCGTCAAGCAAACGCTAGTAGCTACTTCTACTATGGAGGCAGAATTGGTAGCATACTATGAAGCATCCAATCACGGGATTTGACTGCGGAACTGCATCACAACATTGCATATCGTTGATGGCATTGGCAGGTCACTTAGGATCTACTGTGATAATAAAGCTGCAGAACTTTATGCCAAGAACAACTGCAGTTCGTCGAAGTCCAAGCACATTGACATTAAGTTTCTAGCGGTTAAAGAGAGAGTTCAGAGTCGCCAGATTATGATAGAGCACATCTGCACAGATTCCATGTTAGTCGATCCACTCACCAAAGGCTTGGTGCCCAAGGTGTTTCATGCGCATGTTGTGGATATGAGAGTTCTTCTTATGGAAGAAGAACTCATCTAGTGGGAGTTTGTATTTATTTTATTGCTCTATGTTAATAAAGACAAACCTTTTATTTTGATTATTGTACGTACTTCAAGTTCAAAATATTAATGGGGATTCATATGTTTGTTTGACACTCTGAATACGATATCATGATTTACTACTGCTGTTTAGCATTTGGTGTTTGTAAATATGATACAGATTCCTTTTGGTATCATAAAGTTTGGATCATGATTTGCTGTTGCAATTTAGCATAAGGTATTTGCAAATATGATCAGACTCTTTTGAGTCGCTTTGGACCAGTTGGAAATTGACATGTATTGATCACATTTCATGTACAAATTGAAGCAATTTCAGTACAAATTGGCTGAAATCGAGTACAGATCAGCCGAAATTGAGTACAAATTGATGAAATTCGAGTATAAAGTTAGGAAAGTGATACCTCTCTCATGATCTTGATACAAAGTCCATTGTAGTTAGAGTCCAAGGTTAGGAAACCATGATAGGATCATGAGAGAGGTATCACTTACCTATCTCATTATCTTGATGCAAAGTCCATTGTAGTTAGAGTCCAAGGTTAGGAAAAGAAGATATGATCATGATATATGCCCTATTAATTGACTATCCAAGAGTTGGCAAGGTCATGGGGATTTTGAGTACAAATTGAAGCAATTTAAGTACACATTGGCTGAAATCGAGTACAGATCAGCCGAAATTGAGTACAAATTGATGAAAATCAAGTACAAGGTTAGGAAACCTATACCTCTCTCATGATCGTGATGAAAAGTCTATTGTAGTTAGAGTCCAAGGTTAGGAAACCAAGATAGGATCATGATATATGCTCTATTATTTGACTATCCAAGAGTTGGCAAGGCCATGAGGATTTTGAGTACAAATTGATGCAATTTCAGTACACATTGGCTGAAATCGAGTACAAATCAGCCGAAATTGAGTACAAATTGATGAAACTCGAGTACATGATTAGGAAACTCATACCTCTCTCAAGCTCTTGATGCAAAGTCCATTGTAGTTAGATTCCAAGGTTAGGAAACCAAGATAGGATCATGAGAGAGGTATCACATACCTCTCTCATGATCTTGATGCAAAGTCCATTGTAGTTAGAGTCTAAGATTAAGAAAAGAAGATAGGATCATGATATATGCCCTATTATTTGACTATCCAAGTGTTGGCAAGACAATGGGGATTTTGAGTGCAAATTGAAGCAATTTCAGTAAAAATTGGCTGACATCGAGCACAGATCAGCCGAAATTGAGTACAAATTGATGAAATTTGAGTAAAATGTTAGGAAAGTGATACCTCTCTCATGATCATGATGCAAAGTCCATTGTAGTTAGAGTCCAAGGTTAGGAAACCAATATAGGATCATGATATATGCCCTATTATTTGACTATCCAAGAGTTGGAAAGGCCATGAGGATTTTGAGTACAAATTGATGCAATTTCAGTACACATTGGCTGAAATCGAGTACAAATCAGCCGAAATTGAGTACAAATTGATGAAATTCGAGTACAAGGTTAGGAAACTCATACCTCTCTCATGCTCTTGATGCAAAGTCCATTGTAGTTAGAGTCCAAGGTTAGGAAACCAAGATAGGATCATGAGAGAGATATCACTTACCTCTCTCATGATCTTGATGCAAAGTCCATTGTAGTTAGAGTCCAAGGTTAGGAAAAAAAGATAGGATCATGATATATGCCCTATTATTTGACTATCCAAGAGTTGGCGAGGCCATGGGGATTTTGAGTACAAAACTATACAATTTCAGTACACATTGGCTGAAATTGAGTACAAATCAGCCGAAATTGAGTACAAATTATTGAAATTCGAGTACAAGGTTAGGAAAGCGATACCTCTCTCATGATCTTGATGCAAAGTCCATTATAGATTGAGTCCAAGGTTAGGAAACCAAGATAGGATCATGATATATGCCCTATTATTTGACAATCCAAGAGTTGGCAAGGCCATGAGGATTTTGAGTACAAATTGATGCAATTTCAGTACACATTGGCTGAAATCGAGTACAAATCAGCCGAAATTGAGTACAAATTGATGAAATTTGAGTACAAGGTTAGGAAACTCAAACCTCTCTCAAGCCCTTGATGCAAAGTCCATTATAGTTAGAGTCCAAGGTTAGGAAACCAAGATAGGATCATGAGAGAGGTATCACTTACCTCTCTCATGATCTTGATGCAAAGTCCATTGTAGTTAGAGTCCAAGATTTAGAAAATAAGATAGGATCATGATATATGCCCTATTATTTGAATATCTAAGAGTTGGCAAGGCCATGGGGATTTTGAGTACAAATTGAAGCAATTTCAGTACACATTGGCTGAAATCGAGTATAGATCAGTCGAAATTGAGTACAAATTGATGAAAATCGAGTACAATGTTAGGAAACCTATACCTCTCTCATGATCTTGATGCAAAGTCCATTGTAGCTAGAGTCCAAGGTTAGGAAACCAAGATAGGATCATGATATATGCCCTATTATTTGACTATCCAAGAGTTGGCAAGGCCATGAGGATTTTGAGTCCAAATTGATGCAATTTCAGTACACATTGGCTGAAATCGAGAACAAATCAGCCGAAATTGAGTACAAATTGATGAAATTCGAGTACAAGGTTAGGAAACTCATACCTCTCTCATGCTCTTGATGTAAATTCCATTGTAGTTAGAGTCCAAGGTTAGGAAACCAAGATAGGATCATGAGAGAGGTATCACTTACCTCTCTCATGATGTTAATGCAAAGTCCATTGTACTTAGAGTTCAAAGTTAGGAAAAGAAGATAGGATTATGATATATGCCCTATTATTTGACTATCCAAGAGTTTGCAAGGCCATGGGGATTTTGAGTACAAATTGAAGCAATTTCAGTACACATTGGCTGAAATCGAGTACAGATCAGCCGAAATTGAGTACAAATTGATGAAAATCGAGTACAAGGTTAGGAAACCTATACCTCTCTCATGATCTTGATGCAAAGTCCAGTGTAGTTAGAGTCCAAGGTTAGGAAACCAAGATAGGATCATAATATATGCCCTATTATTTGACTATCCATGAGTTGGCAAGGCCATGAGGCTTTTGAGTACAAATTGATTCAATTTCAGTACACATTGGCTGAAATCGTGTACAAATCAGCCGAAATTGGGTACAAATTGATGAAATTCGAGTACAAGGTTAGGAAACTCATACCTCTCTCATGCTCTTGATGCAAAGTCCATTGTAGTTAGAGTTCTCAAAATTGTACTCGATTTTCATTACCTTGTCTCAAAATCAAGATCATGAGAGAGGTATAGGTTTCCTAACCTTGTACTCGATTTTCATCAATTTGTACTCAATTTCGGCTGATCTGTACTCGAATTCAGCCAATGTGTACTGAAATTGTAACAATTTGTACTCAAAATCCCGATATCCTTGCCAACTCTTACATAGTCAAATAATAGGGCATATATCATGATCCTATCTTCTTTTCCTAACGTTGGACTCAACTACAATGGACTTTGCATCAAGATCATGAGAGAGGAAGTGATACCTCTCTCATGATCTTATCTTAGTTTCCTAACCTTGGACTCTAACTACAATGAACTTTGCATCAAGAGCATGAGAGTGGTATGAGTTTCCTAACCTTGTACTAGAATTTCATCAATTTGTACTCAATTTTGGCTGATTTGTACTCAATTTCAGCCAATGTGTACTGAAATTGCATCAATTTCTACTTAAAATCCTCATGGCCTTGCCAACTCTTAGATAGTCAAATAATAGGGCATATATCATGATCCTAACTTGGTTTCCTAACCTTGGACTCTAACTACAATGGACTTTGCATCAAGATCATGAGAGAGGTATAGGTTTCCTAACCTTGTACTCGATTTTCATCAATTTGTACTCAATTTCGGCTGATCTGTACTCGATTTCAGCCAATGTGTACTGAAATTGCTTCAATTTGTACTCAAAATCCCCATGGCCTTTCCAACTCTTGGATAGTCAAATAATACGGGATATATCATGATCCTATCTTCTTTTCCTAACCTTGGACTCTAACTACAATGGACTTTGGATCAAGAGCATGAGAGAGGTATGAGTTTCCTAACCTTGTACTCGAATTTCATCAATTTGTACTCAATTTCGGCTGATTTGTACTCGATTTCAGCCAATGTGTACTGAAATTGTATAGCTTTGTACTCAAAATCCCCATGGCCTTGCCAACTCTTGGATTGTCAAATAATAGGACATATATCATTATCCTATCTTGTTTTCCTAACCTTGGACTCTAACTATAATGGACTTTGCATCAAGATCATGAGAGTGGTATGAGTTTCCTAACCTTGTACTCGAATTTCATCAATTTGTACTCAATTTCGGCTGATTTTTACTCGATTTCAGCCAATGTGTACTGAAATTATATAGTTTTGTACTCAAAATCCCCATGGCCTTGCGAACTCTTGGATAGTCAAATAATAGGGCATATACCCCTCTCTTATCTTGTTTTCCTAACCTTGGACTCTAACTACAATGGACTTTGCATCAATAGCATGAGAGAGTTATCACTTTTCTAACCTTGTACTAGAATTTCATCAATTTGTACTCAATTTCGGCTGTTTTGTACTCGATTTCAGCCAATGTGTACTGAAATTGCATCAATTTGTACTTAAAATCCTCATTGCCTTGCCAACTCTTGGATAGTCAAATTACAGGGCATATATCATGATCCTATCTTGGTTTCCTAACCTTGGACTCTAACTACAATGGACTTTGCATCAAGATCATGAGAGAGGTATAGGTTTTTTAACCTTGTACTCGATTTTCATCAATTTGTACTCAATTTCGGCTGATCTGTACTCGATTTCAGCCAATGTGTACTGAAATTGCTTCAATTTGTACTCAAAATCCCCATGGCCTTACCATCTCTTGGATAGTCAAATAATAGGGCATATATCGTGATCCTATCTTCTTTTCCTAACCTTGGACTCTAACTACAATGGACTTTGCATCAAGTACATGAGAGAGGTATGAGTTTCCTAACCTTGTACTCGAATTTCATCAATTTGTACTCAATTTCGGCTGATTTGTACTCGATTTCAGCCAATGTGTACTGAAATTGTATAGTTTTGTACTCAAAATCCCCATGGCCTTGCCAATTCTTGGATAGTCATAGGGCATATATCATGATCCTATCTTGTTTTCCTAACCTTGGACTCTAATTACAATGGACTTTGCATCAAGATCATGAGAGAGGTATGAGTTTCCTAACCTTGTACTCGAATTTCATCAATTTATACTCAATTTCGGCTGATTTTTACTCGATTTCAGCGAATGTGTACTGAAATTGAATAGTTTTGTACTCAAAATCCCCATGGTCTCGCCAACTCTTGGATAGTACTAAAATTCTAACAGTATCTCCAACTTGGCAATGTGTACTGAAATTCTGACAGCATCTCCAACTTGCCATCTCCTTTGTATAATTCTGACAACATCTCCTTTGTATATCCCACAAATGGCATGCACATAAAGAGTACACAAATCATAACATTGAATTTCCTAACTGTACAAACATTCATTTTCATAACTGAACAAACATTCAGTTTCATAACTGAACTCACACAACAACAACAAATACTCAACATTTACAGGAACTGTCTTCTATGAAACACACTCTGCTCTAACACAGCAAGTGAAGAATATATATCAAAAGCATTCAGTATCATAACTGAACTAACATTCATGTTCACAACTGAACTAACACAACAACAACAAATACGAGTCATCTACCAAAACTATGAAATACAGATATCACACCAAGCTTAAACATCAACTAGTATCAAACCCACATTACATAAACAGTTCCCGGTACATAAACATCACTAACTTAACATAATATTAAAGGACCATTACACCAAGAGCACGCCCTGAATAATTGCACTGGTTCGAGTACTCCTTCTCTTAGGTACATCCTTGCTTCTTGCTTGTTCTATCATCCTCTTTTTCCTGTAAATTGGAAAATGTATTAGAGATCAAATATATGAGTACATGCTCATTAAAAGAAATTTCAGAATACAATCTTTTACTTGTAAATCAAACAGTTCCATACTATTTTCACAAAATAAAAGTAGAGTTAGTTAATGGCTTCTTTGCAACTGCGTCAGTTATGACCTCGCCCATGACACCGACCACACTTTGTCACACGTTTTTTGACTTGCGAAAGTATCCTTTGAGTTCTTCTTCTGCCTGGTTGGCTTCAAACAACGGGAGCATTGATTACAAATTGCTGCTCGAGATTGTACTCAGACATGTGACTTGTAGGGATCGGATTTAGGATTCCTTTGTAGCTTTCACGATACAACTCTATTTTAAAGTACTTGTCACAGAAATCATATACTGATAATGACTTTGACTCTATTGCTGAACATGCATGTTTGCATAGAAACCTATTAATCTGCCATGCTTTGCACGAACAAGTCCGAGCAGACAAATCAACAGCAAATGATTTATTCCCATCCACAACTTCAAAACTCCAACCACATGCCATGCGCACTATCAAACTACGAGATTCAGCATATGTTTTTGCAAGAGCATTCTCCTTTGATGGACTCAATCTTTTAACTATCTCCATTGTTGCTTCACGTCGTCTGTGCATCATATCCATAATTTGAATCCGTATGTGATCGACCATGGCCACGATAGGAAGAAATCGTGCTGCTTTAACCCAATTATTCCAAGACTCAGCTATGTTATTATTCATGACACCCCACCGATTTCCTAGAAAATATGCATTTGCCTAACTTTCTGGACACGAAGATACTATAAAGTCTTTGGCAAGTGGCATTGACCCTACTATCATGTTAACATATTCTTGAAATTCTTGTGTCGATAGGGCATATGCAGCTTTTTTGAAAATAGATGACCAATATTTTTTGTTATGAAGTGGGTACCTTCGCATGACCTACATTCAAATAACAAAAAAAATAGTACATAAACTAGTATTATTCAAAAACCAATGTTTCCTAACACAAATATGCCATTAGCCAAACCTGTTTCACAAAATTGTCTACCAAATACCTCAAACAGTAGGCATGATGACTATCTGGGAATATTATCTGAATAGCCTTGATTATCCCAGGATGTCTATCAGAAAAAAAAGGTGAACTCATGGAACCCAATATAGGAATGCGAAAGCAGGGCACTTTTAAGTTGGAAACAGAACCATCCTCAATTATTATCATTTTCAGCATCTACAACTGAATATGCTAATGTGAAAAGATCATCATTAGCATCCTTTGCCACAGCAACCAAAATGCATCCTTTGTATTTATTCTTTATGTGAGTGCCATTTTAGAAAATCAAGGGTCTACATTCATTGATAAAACCAATTGCACATGCATTGAAGTAGATGAATAACCGTTTAAATTTATTACCACAATGATCAATTTCACACTCGACAAAACTTCCAGGATTAGTTTCTTTGATAGCACTACAATACCATCGTAATCTATCATAAGACCCCTCCTCTGCACCATGAATGTCATGCATTGCCAATTCCTTCCCTTTCCAAACTCTGTTGTAATTAAGCTCGACCCCATAATCTCTATGAATATCTTTCAACATTGTGCATGGTCGATACGAGGGTTCTCCCCTCAATTTATCCATCACAACATTGGAAACCCAGGCAGCATCAGCTTTAGGATGTCCTCTACTACGAAGATTGTCATCTCCACAAGTATGTATTAGATTGCATTTTCTAATGCCAAAAAGTTTGTCAGCTTTATGTCTTGAAGCATATATTCTCCAAGAACAGTTATTTTCGCTACAGACAAGAATAATCTTCTTATTATCATTCTTTTTATACAAAAATGATCGTGTCATAGCAACTGCATAATTTTTAGCACATTTTCGAAATTCTGTAGCATCCTTGAATATCTGGCCCTCTCCACGGAAGCAATGACTCTAAGCATCTATGGAATTTCTTACCAAACCCACTTCAAGATAGCCATTATTATTAGTCTGTGTCTCTTCTTCAGTTTCAAACCTTATCAATTTAACAATGAGTATAATATCATTGTAAGCATAAAATAATTATAATTAACCTACTATCCATACACAAAATTAAAGACTTAACCTTTGGGAGAGTACTTTATGTAATATATTAACAAACCTAAACTAAAATTAAAGACATAACCTTTGGGAGAGTACTTTACCTATATAATTATCAAAGACATATCAACAAAACTAATATATATATAATATAAAATTGTGGATGCGTAAGAAATCTAAATAATATGACATCATTTTCTAGCTTGGAATGATTTAACCTTTGGAAGAGTACTTTATGTATATATACACAACTATTTTAAATAGTGAATATGTTGTTGATATCCCATTTTTAACCTTTTAATAAATTATTAATACAACACAAATGGAATATAATCATGTTCTAATTTAAAAGTTTAAATCATCCAATGTCTTCCCAACTAAAATTTACATATGTTCAAGATTCACAAGAAAAAATCACACCCACAATATATTTCCATGATAAATAACTAAACAATCATCAATAATTGTACTCTACAACGACATATCAAGCAAATCAAAAAAATAAATTTTATCATCATTAATATCTACATGCTGAAAAAAATCAAGGTAGAAATTTTTTACCTCTCGAGACTGTGGGCACTCATGTGATTTTTTTCCACCACTCTCATATTAATTATTATCAATCTCATAGACGTGTAAAGATGTGTCATAATTCGGACATCATCATCTTCATGCAATGTCACATACATATTTTGATGTGGTACAAGATATTGCAAAAGCACATTTTGTGGAACAATCTCCTCACATTTTCTTCCAAGAATAACAAACAGCTCCATTAGACTGAAGTCATTAAAAATTGAAATCATATAGAGGTCTTCTTTATACTTGCAACTACCCAGAAATGAAAAATTTGAAGATCTAGATTCCATTTCTCTAAGAAACTGATCAAAATCTGTGTCACCTGAGTGATTGAGAAATTGCATTGGAAAAGACTATACAATATCATAATCAATCATAACACAATATCAATTTAAATAAATTTGACAAATTATATTTAATTTCATAACACAGCATAAATGAGGAATAATATACACATTCAAATATTATTGGCCTTTATTTATATTCAAATATTAGAAAATTATCTTCAGGGAGTGAAACACAATATAATTTCTCAGGAATTCCAACTTCCAAAAGAGGAAGATACGATTAATTTTTGAGATAGAGGTGGATTCTTTCTTGTATTAGTTGGAGTTGGAGGAGCAAGCATAAGCGATAAAGCCTACACGCGCTATCTCAAGATTTCACCTCCATCTCAAAAAATCCGACCAAAAACCAATAATATATAAATAATGAGATATGTGAAAATTCAAGCAAACAAAATACGACTAATAGATTAAAAAAGACTATAAAAATTAAAAAATTTACTATTTTTTAAGGTGATTGTGTGTCTTCGACGGCGACGCTTACTTCATTTTCCTCGTCGGTCGTTTGCTCTCGGTTGATATCTCGCTACTCCCGATCGATGGATCTCGATGGGTATGATCTTGCTTCAGTCTCCTCCTCGGCGTGGATAGGTAGAGCGATGGATTTCGCTGGTTAGGGTTTGTTTAGGATGGACATTGTAACGGGAAGAAATGGAGAAGAGGGAAATGGTCGAGCCATCGATTTCCTTGGTTTGGGTTTCTTTAGGATGGAGAATCTGTAGGGAAGAAATGGAGAAGAGGGAAATGAGGAAGACGAAAATGGTGGGAACGCGCTGGTTAGGGTTTTTGCTTTGGATGCATCGTGAACAAATGGGGGAGAAGGTATTGGAGAGAGGGATAACATTTAATAAGGGTAGATTGGTAAATTTATGTATTAGGGAGTTAAAAAAAAAGTTTAGGGAGTCAAAACTATTGTTCCCTTGCTAAGGGAGCTGACACAAAGATGATTTTCTGATTAGGGAGTTTTTAATAAGTCTCCCAAAAGTTAATCATAATTACCTGAGTTTTCGTTCTTATGCTTCAATCAGTTTAATACCCTCAAATATATTCATGATCAACCATCTCATCCCGTGGCAGTGGCAGCAGCAGAGGTTGCTAAAGGAAGAGAGAGACACCATGATTAATGATGTTGACAAAGAGAGTTAAAAAAAGGAGCGAAAGAGGCTTCTCCTTTGCATTTACTATATTAATATAGCGGCAGAGGCGGCGGCGACAACGGCAGAGGCGAGGCCTCCTCCCCTGCTGTTGACCCGACTAGCGCCGGCTCCACGTTCGCAGCCTCTGTCCACTGCTCCTCGAGCGATAATGAGGGGGAGGAGGACGACGATGGCGAGAAAGATGAGAGGCCTTTCTTCGACCTCTAGTTCGCTAGATGGTGAGAAAGAGGATGAGCCAGAAGAAAAGAGAGACGAAGAGATGACTGGCGCAGGGAGGAGGTGGAGAGGGAGTTTTTCGCAATGGCCACCGATGGAAGCGGCGATGGGGTGCGCATCTTCTTCCTTGTAGTTAGTTGGCAAAGGGTTCGTGGGGCGCCAGAGGGTTTGTGGCAGAGAAGGTTTGGTGGAAAGAATTCAGCGAAAAAATTCGACAGGGAGGGTTTGTGGAAGGAATTCAGTGGAAAGAATTTGTGGGAGATAGAATTTGGCGAGAAGGTTTTGGAGGAAGGCGAAGGGTTTGCGAGGCGAAAAGAATTCGGCGAAACATTCACGCGGTGAGAGGGATTTAAAAATTGAAAAAAATACAAATTATAAAAAAAAATGATGTTGTTATTTGGGAAAATTTGAGAAAACTCCCTAACATCAAACTGGGCTTTGTATGCACTCCCCAACCGAAAATTTCTTTGTATGCACTCCCTGATGGGATTGACAAGACAGTTTTATATGTTATTTTTTTTATCAGTATAAAAGAGTAAAAATTCAGTATAAATCATAAAGATTTGAGTATAAAGTGTTTGAGATTGAGTACTAATATAAGAAATTTGAATATTATTTGAAAAAATTTGAGCATACATTGTTTCAGTATATGGTAAAAATTTCAGTATACATTATCAAAATTTAAGTATGAATTGTTTTAAATTGAGTATTATTTGAAAAAATTCGAGTATAAAATTTAGAAATTTGAGTTTGTGAGGTTGCATCCACCACATCAAGATTTTCACATGAGGGGTCACTGAAATTTTATACTCAAATTTCTTAAATTAGTACTCAATCTCAAATAATTTATACTCAAATTTTTATAATGTATACTGAGTTTTCACTCTTTTTTACTCACCACATCAAGATTTTCACATGAGGGGTCACCGAAACTTTGTACTCAAATTTCTTAAATTAGTACTCAATCTCAAATAATTTATACTCAAATATTTACAATGTATACTGAGTTTTCACTCTTTTATACTCAATCCATCAGGGAGTGAATGCAAAGAATTTATTAAGTGGGGAGTGCATGCAAAGGCCAGTTTGGGATTAGAGAGTTTTCTCCAATTAACCGTGTTATTTATTTTATTTTAATAAATAATATTAGTTAACAACGTCTATTTTTTATACGCCGTAATTTATATAAGTATAATAATTTATATAAGTATAATAATATTAACAACACATTTCGCACGTCGTTAATTTTAATTTTTAACAACGCACTTTATATGTTGTAGAAAAGTTTATTGGCAGCATATTTTTTTTGCACGCCGTTGTTTGTATGAACATGATACTATCCACATCACACATAATTAAGTGTGTCATAAAAACTATTATTAACGACGTGCTTTAATCGCACGTCGTTGATGATGCACTGCGAAAAGTCATATTTGTTATAGTGCATGTTAGACCGAATATTCTGAGATTTCAGGCTCAACGTGGCCTGATATTAATTTCATTTTAAAAATATATTTTTCAAATATATAATCAATATTTGTTATTTATTTATAGGATAATATTTTAATTATTTCTTAATCTTTTCACATTCGCAGCAAAATATAGTAAAAGATTCAGGATGAATCGAGTTATACAAGACAGGAAAAGATATATAGGGTGAGAGAATATAAGAATATCTACATCTAAACCATAATTGATTATTTTAAAATCAAATTATGAAAAGATGATTTGGAAGTCTTGAAAAGTGAACTACGAAAAGGAGTTATTATATTGGCGGGAGAGATATAAGAGGAATGAGCTAGTTTTACATGCGTTCTTTGATAAAGAATAAATCATAAATATTTTTTTTAGTTAAATATGAATTCTCCATATGCTTTTTAGTAGAACGACGAATAAATAATTTTGAACTGAGTTGGAGTAAGTGTTCATAGTAACTGCAAGTGATAAGTGGAGAAGACTGATAGGAAAACTCGGTTGCACATGATGTGTAATATTAAATTATTTGGTAATGATAATGAAATATTAAATTTCAACATGAATCTTCATCAAGCAACAAATCAAGAATATTAGGTAATGTTAATGAAATATAGAGCACCAAACTCCATTTGTTCTTATAGGCCGGGCATTTACGCCCCTAATTCTTCATTCGATTTGAATAAAAGATTATATAATAATGCAAAAGCTATTTTATGGTCTAATTCTTTTCCTACAACTGTCCTATATGCAATTCTGGTCTAAGCATGACTTCTAAAGATAGTTTGTCAATAAGTCTTGCTATTAGGCCACATTATATTAGAAACAAGTAGAATAGTACATGTAGATTGTTCCGGAAGAAGAAGTCGACGATGGACAGTCACTGAGGCTCAGCCCCTGTGGAAGTTATCGTGCCGAGGAGGAGCTTGGGGTACTGCGAAGTTAACACAAGCGTTAGGGGACACGCCGATAGGGGTCCGGCAGAGTCCACTCCGACGCTCAAGTTAGTAGGTTATCCAATGAGTAATCGCAGTGTGAAAAATAGACTGTATGTAAACCAAGAGATTGTAACCCCCTTACCAGAGGGGTCCGTCTACCTTTTATACCGATGACCGTAGACCAGGCTCATGCCCTCGATTTATGTCACGTCTCCAATATGCAAGTCACCTTCTCCTCTTTCATCGGTAACTGGATACCCCTTGAAATGGTCCGAGCCGTTATCGGCTTTCGTCCGTTGCGACATTCGTGGGTCGTGAAGACTTTTTCCACCGGGGGTGCTTATCCGTACCAAGAGGAGGGTCAGTGTCCGAGGTAGGTTAGTGTGGGGACTCCACCTCCCGAGTCGAGCTCGGGGTCTTCGAGTGTCATAGCTCCCAAGGTGCTCTCGGGGCCTAACTCCCGGGGAGCTCCCAAGGAGGTTCTCCCAGATGCCTTTCCTGGGCCCGTCACCCTCGGGGATATCCGAGGCCTAAGGAAGAGGGTTACCCTGACCTACCGTTGTTAGGTTGCGCAACTTCATTATCCTTCGTTATGAACAGGGGTCATCCAACCCTATCACAAGTCCCCCCTTCAAGTCTGATCGAAGGAAAGGTATGACTGATCGGACTAGTGCCAGGATGAAGAAGATGAGCTCTAACAAGTCTTCTTGCCCTCTCGCCCGCAGTAGTTATGAGGGTTTTTTTTTTTTTGGACCGCATCATCTTCAACCTGTGTTCCTGGAGATCTCTTTTGTTGCTTTCCTCTTTTTCCAAAAAGGCTACTCCAATTCTCGAAGGTTTATACTGACGCCTATCTTCTCGTAGTAAAGGCACGTGGTTCCCTTTTTCGAGGGTAGCTGGGTGCTCAGGGCAATACCTGATCGCCACGTGTTCTAACTATTGGGTTCTCCAGGCACAAAACAATAAAAACGCAGCGGAAATAAGAACCCACGAGTGATCCATGCGAAAGAAAACTCGTACAAAGCTATCTATCTAATAGATTTATCTACTGTTTATACCTTTGAAGCGTGCCCTTCGATTATCCCGCTCGTCCAAGATGCGTCGGATCTCTTGCACGTTCAAACGCCCGTGCCTCTATTCATATCCACACGGACACAATCTCTCAACTTCGAGAGAACTACCGTAGTTGTGCTAGCAACTTGAGGTAGCTCGAAAACACCAAGAACCTTACAGTAAGGTTTCGGCCAAGAGTGGAGGAGAGGAAGAAGAGAGGAAGGGAAGAAGGAAGCACACACTTAGTTAGTTCATTCAAAATGACTTGACCCCTTTTATATTCATCCCATAAATACCAAGAGACATTTTGTCTCTTTGTCTTCCCTTCATTAAAGCCAATAAAGAGCACATCTTTTCATGTGGCTCTTCATCTTCTCTTCATCCAATGGAGAGAGATTTTTCTCTTTCCTGCATGCAAATCCGACCGGGCCTCTCGGGCATCCGACTCGGTCTCCCGACCAAGTCTCCCGAGTGCTGAGCCCTGACTGCCGTGTACCGAGCCCCGACTGCCGAGTGTCGACCCAGTCTGTCGAGCTCCCAGCCCAGTCCGCCGAGTGCCGAGCTCCCGACCCGCGCTCCCGAGTTCCCAACTCGAGCTCAGATCTCCCGAGTTCCCAACTCGGGCTCGGACTCCCCGAGTTCCCCAACTCGGGCTCGGAATCCCGAGTTCCCAACTCAGGCTCGGACATCCCGAGTTCCCCAACTCGGGCTAGGTCTTCCCGAAGCATTGTGTCCTTTGTGTGTGACCCAATAGGTTCTCGTGACGTTGGCAATGCGCCTAAACACATTAGACCCATAAGCAATGAGCGACATCTAGCAATACATCATTGCTACCCAAGTAACAAGAAAAGTCGAGATCCGATTAAACCTCCGTGACTATGATAATATATGACCTTGTCCTTCTATCCTTGATATCTAGATTGACCAATGAGGCATAGACCGTGTCATCCTCAATCAATCTTGTGTTTCTTGATCCCCGAGTAGACTCACTCAAACAAATGAGCTCAATATCTCATATTGACTCATTTGAGCATGGCCATGCGTTTTAGTAGTCCTACTCGATCAAGGGGCCCACAGATATCACTCCCGTCATATAGGAGAGTTAGATCCCATCTACATGACTCACATCCCTCCGCATAATTCATTACATACCCAGTGATCGCCTTTATAGTCCACCCTCTTATGGGTGACGTTTGACGATACCAAAGTACATAACTCCTTATGTAGGGAGTCATAGTGACTTCAGGTCTAAGGACTATTCATACCAATAGTCACATGAGAAAGTGTATGACACTCATATGACAATCTATGAAACATTCTCATGGCAGGTCATTCAGTACACATTCTCCAATGTATACCCATGTGTCAACTTGATATCACATATCCATGACTTGTGAGCTCAAGTCATCAGTTGACCTACATGCTAGTCTCCATGCATCAATATTGTCCCTGAATAATTGATGGTTGACTAGGAATAATTTAGTGTAGTGTTCTCTACATTATCTCACTATCGATTCAACCAATCGATATAATGTAGATAAGAACCTACTACACAAGAACATTATTATACTTAGTCATTCGGCACATAATACAAAGTAAGTATAATAATTAACCAAACATGTCTTTATTAATAATAGAATATGATACAAAATGCCCCTAGTCAATATCACATAATTGGCTCTAGGGCTCCTACTAACACTAACGGCCATCTCCACGAGCCCTCATGGTCGTGTGTCGGTATGGCTGGCTCGCGACGATCGCCTACCTAGGAGAAGTGGTTTCTTGCTCTCCACGCGTCATTTCCTTATTGTGCCTAGGCAGGTGGCTGCCGGGATATAAGAGGGAAAAGACAGACGTTGGCCTCCACTTCCGGGTCGGCGACTGGGTGTACCTCGTCCTTCTCCCTGGTAGAGCTTCTTCTGCGTGTGAGTAGTTCATCTTCCTCTCGTCTTCTGTCTAGGGGTCATGGAGGGCTATCGGGCAGAATGGTATGAATCTGCCTTTTCGAGAGTGAGGTTGGAGGTCCTGCAAGTAGCCATCGAGGCTTATGGGGTCCCAGCTGAAATGGCGATTGTCATCCCTAAAGTGGACCAGACACCCGTGGAGCCCCTAGCAAGCATGCTGACCTTCTTCTTAGGGCAGATGGAGTTAGGGCTTCGTTTCCCTATCCCCCCTTCTTTACACACATAGCTTCCTATTTTAGCATCCCTTTGCACCAGATGACTCCTAATGCCTACGCCCAGATAGGGGGGATGTATATCATCTTCAAGCTTTTTGACCTCCCTCTGACCCCGCACCTCTTCCATTCTTTCTTCATCACGATAGGATCGAGAGGAGTTTTTAGCTTCGCGGCCCGTCCGGGCCATAGGTTCCTAGGAGGATTTCCTTCTTCGCACAAGGGGTGGAAGGAAAAATTCTTCTTCATCCGCCTACCATCATTGCCCTTCAGCCCTCTGTGTTGGATGGCGGATTTGCCGACTCCTCCTCTCCTAGAGAGGTTTCTTCGCAACCCAGTGTACCACCATGCTAGGGGGGTACTTTCTGGCATGGAGTTCAGTGGCCCGGAGCTAGTGCAGAGCGACGAGCTTATGTATCGGGCGGGTCTTAGCCCTAAAGTAATGCAGATCAACCCCACCCTAGGTATGCCCGTCTTTTTCTTCCATGCACATTGGTTCTGATTGATGCTCTTTCTGTTTGGCTTCTACAGAGGAAGTCATGTATGCCAAGGCGATGAGCCGGCTCATCAAGTGGGAGGAGGCCAATAAGGAAGCACTGAACCCTCCTCCGGTCACTTCTTACGCTCCTCCTGCTACCGTCGAGTCCCTTGAGGGGCCTGCTGTCTCACCCCGTGGGATTGTTTCCCTTGCGAGGGTCGACGTTACTGTTACATCCCCACCAACCGAGGACCAAGGGCCTCCGGCTCCACAGGTTGCTCAAGTGATGGATCCTCCTTCCGGGGGTGGTTCCTCCCCGAGCGCAATTTGTCCTAATAGGGTGGACGCAGGATCTCCTCTCTCAGTTACTCCTTCGGCTACCCGGCCCTTCGGTCGGCAGAAGTGGCGGCTCCCTAAGGGTTTAGGCCCTTCTTGGAAAAAATAGTGTACTGCACGTTCTTCTCCTCTTCCTCCGGTGCCTGAGGAAGCGACTGTACCAGCCAAGGCAGTATCTCCTCCTCCTGCTCCGTCGGCCTCCACTCCAGCGGCAGTCGTCCCAGTGCCCCCTACCAACCCCGTCGACCTAGCCATCCCTCCCACGGGTAAGAAGACGTTGTGCCCTCAATACCGGATGAAACTAGATTGACTAAGGGAGAGGTTGGATGCAACATTGGAGGCCTGATGCAACTTGCTCCATCGGTGCAATTAGAGGAGACTCCGCCCGAGGGGGGTTTGTCGAAGGGGCCTTCTAGTTCTGAAGAGGACCCTTCCGACCCCCCCCCCCCAACCTGCCACCCAAAGCATCCGAAGTCCCTCGAGTTCCTCTCCGACCGAGCCCACCACCACCTAAGGAGCGAGGCGACATCCCCAGCACTTTTGCAGGGGTGGCTGTACGAGCCTTGGTCAGACCGCTGGGCAGTCTTCGGGAGACGCTCCTGAAGGTGCGAATTGTTGTTCCTTTGGATGTTCCTTCGTCCGTCTACTAACCTTCCCGCATGATGACAGGCAGCTGAGGATTGCGTAGTAGTCGGCCAGAACCTATACACCAGGCCCCAAGTGGAGCTCTTACTCCGACGAGCCCTACAGGCAGATGCTGCAGCTGACCAGGATCACCTTGCAGGAGTAATGCAGGCAGGCGTCATCAGAACTCTTGAAGAAGTGGTCGGGCACCTGAGGAAACTCTTGCAAGATCAGGAACAAGTGCTCCAGAATTCATGTCATAGAGAACGCTTGGCGTCCGAGAACGCTTTTTCAGCCACCAAGGACCTTCTGCAAGTGACGCGGGAGAGGGATCAGTTCCAGGCAAGAGAGAACCAATTATCAGTTCAAATGGAGTTGGGCCTCTTCTCGACCATCGACCGCGCCTCTGTCCTAGAGGATGATCTGATCCAGACTCGATCGGACGAGCAGGCCACCTCCGAGAGGCTCCGGGAGGCTCTATCCGAGCAATCAAGGATGGCTGCTGAGTTGGCTTGGCAGAGACGTTCTTACGAAGCCGCCGAGGCCGAGCTTTTGACCCATTGAACAACCCAAGCTTTTGAGCTTAAGGAGGCCGAGCTGAGTTTCAGAGCGAAGTTCCTGGAGTCAGAGGAGTTTCGTGCCCTTATAGCCGGCCAGGTGATGGAACACTTACATCAGGGCTTTCATGGGGCTATTGATAAACTAAAGAAGGAGCAGCTCCTGCCCCTCGACGCTGACCCGAAATTGTAAATGCCCTCTGACCTATGTAAGGGTCTTCTCTTGGGGCCCCGAGCGGCCCCGCAAATCTGATTGTCTTGATTTTGACTGAGTGTACTATTTTTTCTTGCTCCTTATGTATGTGCTCCTGTGAGACGCGCCTACCTTTATGTGGGTGCCTAACCAACCGTCGATTGCCTTCAAAGTTGATTTTGGCGTTTAATAATTCCTTAAGTCAAATCTTTATCCTCCGCATTTATGTCCGTGACGAGTCCTCGCCGAGATCTCCGGTTGAAGTACGCGGATGGTTTTCGAACCGCCACCTCCGTATGATCCGCGATCTCATTGATGAGACTCATTTGGAGTCGCGGGTTCCTAGGCGCATGATGGACCCAATTACTATGCTCAAAAGCAATGTGTCACGAGTGTAAGTCTCAAATTTAGATATTTATAAAGCTGAAACCCCTTTGGCTAACAAGATAGAAATGTAGTAGAGGGGCCTCAGGTCATATTTTCCCAAGGACTAGTTGAATGAATGTTTAACTCGATCTTGCAAGTTTATTTGTCGTTTGAATGTTTTGGGTTTTCTAATAAAATGGGATTTTTGTGATAAGGAATTAACAATATGAAATAGCAATTCAGGACAACGTAGAATTAACTAAGCAAGGTAATGAATTAAGGAAGTGCAAGAACTAAACTTAACCTAATTGACAATTAAGCAAGTAAATTCAAACGATGCAATTGAAACTTAAAGAACTAATTGCAGAGAGTAAATTGCAGGAAACAAATTGCAAGAGAAGTAATTGCATATTAAAGGAAACTAAAACAAAACTTGGCTTAAGAACTTGACTTGAAGTGTAATGGAAACAATTATAACAAATTGAAGAACATAAATGCTTGGAATGAAATTGTCCTAAATTAAAATATCAAATCAATTTATATCCAAGACTTCCCTTCACCATCACACGAAGGATGAGCTATGAACCCCCTAGCTCAAAAATCAACGAAGAAGAAGAAACTTCCTACCTCAGTTCTGGTTCTGCTCCTCCGCATCGGTCAACCCGACTGATCAGGCCTTCCTCTTATCGGTCACAGGACCGATCAGAGCCCTCTCTGTTCGATCAACCCGATCGGACAGTTGCTAAAAGTGATCTCCGAACTCTCCCTTCTCAATCGGTTGGACGACGATCGAACTCTGAATCCATCAAAACGCTTCGAGAACCCCTCTCAACGCTTCAACAGCTCCGGCCGAGGAGATCCAACGATCGACAATGGATCGATCAGTGAAAACAAAGCTCCGGCGACACCCTCACCCTAACTCCTTCAGCTGCGAGAATCGGCAAGCAAATATGAACTGGAACCCTTACCTCCGCGATCTGTGATCTTGAAGACAACTAATTGATGTGGCCGCGCGATCTAAGGAAGAAAACTCATGAAGAAACGATGAACGCTGATGAAAACGCGATTTGAAACTACTCTGCGATGAAGAACTCTGCTACGCAACGCGATGACCCCTCGAAGAGGAAGAGGGAATTCTGTTTTAAATCCTCCACTTCAATTTTGGACGGCTGAGATTGTTCCGATCTCATCCAACGGTCGGATCTCTTCAGATCTGAACCAAACTTTCCAGATCTTGATCTGTGGCTCTGATCTACTCCTCTTTGGCTCGGATCGTTCAGATCTAGATCGGGTGGCTCAGATTGCTCTAATATTTGAATGGACAGTTTAGGCTCTCTCGAGCTTGATCCAACAGCTGGATTAACTCCGATTAAGATCCAAACTTCAGATCTTGATCCATTGACTTGATTAGGTCTATGTTGAGCGTGGATTGATCAGAAGTTGCTGGATGGTTCAGATCTAACCGTACTCTTGAATGGACGACCCATATTAATCCGATGCTTGATCACTTTGATCCGGGTCCAATTCTGGCTTAAGTTTGACCTAATTTGATCTAGGTCTATGATCATTTGAAACCTACAAAATGATATTCAAATTTAGTGCCAAAATATCTCAAATATACAAAGATTTAAATTAAAAACCCAAAATAGAGGAAATACATGAAACCTAATATAAATGCAAACTTAAGCATATAAAATGTGGATCAAACATGGATTTTAGAGCCTAAAATAATCAAAAAAATGATAATTATCAACTCCCCCACATTTACTCTTGGGCGTCTCGCACAAGCCACTAGTTAACCTAAGATGTATCCCCCTAGATTATTCTCAATCATAGTTAGAAGCAATTGAAAGGAAATTACCTAGGGTTGTCAATTCTCAAAAATCTAAGCTCAATGGACTAGTATCTTGTCCTTAAATCAACAACTTAGCAAACTTCATCCTTCATGACTCATTGAGATGAATTTCACAAAAAACCTTGCAAGGGAAGTTTAAAGTGGCTCTCTTCCTAAGTTCTACATTTTTTATGAAAGTGGAGTTCACTCAAACACAACATAGTTCTTGTATTACCATAAGCTTTCTTGTTATCTACTCTCCACCATAATTCTTGATTTAGATCCACACTTACAAAAGCTTATTAGATAAAGAAATATGGAATGGAAGAAATGAAATAGAGGTTAATGAATTTTGATACTAAAGAATTATGATAAAGAAATTGATAAAGAAATATGACATGGTAAGGAAATATGAAGAGTAATATGGCATAATAAGAAAATATGGTAAAAGTAGAGAAAACATGACATGATAAGAAAATATGGTAAAAATAGTGAAAGCATGGCATGATAAGAAAATATGGTAAAAATAGAGAAAGTGGAAGACTTGGACACTCAAAAAAAATGTTATTAATGCACTTTGCCCATTTCTTTTGACTTATCTTGCATGTATCATCGTTGTGGTGGAGCAAGGCTTGAAGAAGATCACTGAATTCAGTGTGCCAACTCTATTGATCGGTCACTAGACCGATCAGACAATGTCTGTTCGGTCAAGAGATCGGTCTGGCTTCCCTCTGCTCGGACTGTAATGCACCTGATCGGTCAGCCGACCGATCAAAACCTAGCCTGATCGGAATGGAGACCGATCAGGGCTCGATTAGTAGCCAAAAACTGTTTCTGCCTAGATTCTGAAATTGCTCTGCCAAGGTTTTGCTTCTCCTCAATCAATGACACCATCATCTAGCATCTTATTCACATCTTCACATGCAGTAAACTAACCCAACTCCTGGCACTTCATGTTTTTCTTTTCTTTTTCTTCTTCTTTTCTTTTCTTTCTTTTCTTTTGTTTTCTCAGCTGCTGACTTTTGTTTTCTTTCATTCTATTTTTTTATGGCTCCAACTCATGAATCCAAAATATGTAGCAAATTTCTGAATCTTCAACTAGTTCAAATGAATGTAATCATTCTTTGTTCACTTACTTGATACTTGGTCCAATGGAACTTGTTTCCTATCCATAACTTGGACTTTTAAGGATGTGTCTTTGCTCTCTAACTTTCCTTTCTTTTTCTTCACTTTTCAAGTCACAACAAATTTCCTTTTTCTTGCAACTGAGCTGATGGGTATGCTTGCAACTCATTCTTGATACAAAACTTCATCAAATTGGCACACCTTTGCTTGTTGGTTGCCAATTGCTTCAATTTTACCTTCAAGATTTGATCAAATGCTTGCATCCTCCCCCACACTTAAATTTTTGTCCGTCTCGGGCAATAAAATATCAAGAACCCAAGTCCATGGAAAAGATTATGATGAACATGAAGAATAGGGAAAGGAAATGTAGAATAAGAGTGTATCAACAAGGAAATTGCAAAAATGATATGAGAAAGAAACAAAGTGATTTACTTCTATAGATGTGGTCCAATCATAGAAATATAGCATTGAAAGAACCTAAGCAAGTTCTAGAGTACAATCACATGTGTGTCTCTCAAAATTAGGCCAATTCCTCACTAGGTAAAAAGAATTCATCTCAAATCATCACTTTAGAGTTCATAGCTAAGTAGTACTCAAGCAACCAAGAACTTTCATCCAATGGCTCAAATCCTAAGTTTTAACAACCAAATTTAATTTGCTTTCAAAGGACTCTAAAATGATATAAGAAAATCTAGACGGATACATTTATTCCTAGTCATGTAAGAAATAAAATGTCAAAAGGGAGAAAATGGTATCTACAATGAATCTTTATTTTCTCTACACTACCCAAGCATTTATTAGTAAGAACTGATTTTAAAAGAAAATTTTACTTCCAGAAAATATAAAAATGAAACATGCAATAAAAGAAAATGCAAGAAAGAACAAACTCCCCTTTATTTCTGACGGTCGGAGTCTATCAAGAAATAACCTCTATTCCGGTAGCGGAGGAGTATGGGTGGTCGAGAGAGCATTCTTCATGTGATCCATATAATGGTGCATTGCTCCCCCACACTTGATCACAGAAAATATTCAGGTGACCGAAGGCGATTAAGGTACAGCATCCATGTAAGAGGTGGAGTGCTACGAATCAAAGCAAGATCAACTCCTGCCTCTTGATGCTTTTTAGAAATCTTTCGAGGAGGTTGGAGTCTGTTTAGATGGAACACCCACTCCAGAAGTCTACGATGCCCTGCAAAACCATACAATACCTCCCTCAAGCGTGCATGGTAAGAATTAAGTGTAGTACCATCAGTCTCTATATAAAATTTATCCAAAAATACATCACATCCAATAAAATAATCTTGGGTACCTCAATAAGTTTTTCATAATAATTTCCACAAAAAGTATGTCAAGAAACTTATCACAACCAATAAAATCAATTCTGGGTACCTCTTTTAGTTTTTCACAATCAATTTCTGCATAGGATGTATTAAGATATGTTTCACAACCAATGAAATCAAAGTTAGGTACCTCAATCAGACTTTCACAAACAGTCTTAGTCTCCACATAAGATGCATCAAGAAATATACCACATTCAACAAATACAATTTCAGGTGCCTCTAAAGAATTTTCACAATTAACCGCTACAAAGGATGTAACAAGAATTTCATCACAGCCAACAAAATCAATCTCAGGTACCTTTATGAGTTGTTCACAATTAATATTCACATAAGATGTATCAAGACATGATTCACAGCTAATATAATCAACATTGGGTACCTCTATAAGATTTTCACAAGCAGTCTCTACATAAGGTATATCAAGAATTGCTTTACATTCAACAAATTCAACCCTAGGTTCTTCTATGAATTGTTCACAATCAGCTTCTATATAGGATGTATCAAAAATTGCATCAAATTCAACGAAATCAACTTTAGGCACCTCTAAAAATTTTTCACAATCAATTTCTACAAGAGATGTATCACAACATGTTTCACATTCAACTAAATCAATTTTAAGTGCCTCCATGAGTTTTTCATAATAAATTTCAGCATAAAATGTATCAAAAGATTCATCACAACCAATAATAGGAACCACAATGAATTTTTCAAAATTAATCTCTACATAAGATGTGTCAAGAATATCATCACAACCCACAAACTCAACCCTATGTACCTCTATGAGTTCTTCTAAAGAAATAGGAGAAATATTTACCTGATCATACGGAAGAATACCTGGAGGTTCTACAATAATAGATGTAACTGTGGTCTCCTCCTGGCAATGTTCAAGCTCCACTTTAGGCTCAGGTTCTGATGAACATTCAACTAACTCAGGTTTTTTGGGTTCTTGCTTCCACCATGCAAGTCCCTACACTTTCATACTGATCCTCTGAATCTTCTAATGTATCCGTCACAGTTGGTGGTCCCTGGGGCTCTATGCAATCCCCTACACCTGTAGAATCATCTCCAATGCATACATTATCAATCATATCTACAACAATCATATTAGAAAAATTAAGACCAACAAAAACTATATCATCACAAAATAAAAGGTGAGAAGGGTCCTTTGGAGCTTCAGCTTCGGATTCAAGGCTGTCACATGCTTTTCCATCCATCTCTTCCACTTCCTCCACAGCTAATTCATCCTCATCTTTCTCTGAAATCAAATCTCCTCCCACTATGTCCAGTAAAACATCATCACAATCAACTCTGCCTCAACACTCATCTGGGATGTCCATGCTAATGCTAGGAGGATCCTCTCTGGGGTGCTGGGAGAAGGTAAAAGAGACTTTTGGCTCCTCCTCTTGAGCTGAAAATTTTGGAAAAGAACTCTGGATAGGAATTTCAGGAGGAATGCATGTCGTAGGTGCCCTGATTTTGATGATTTCTTCTTCTTCAACCACCAAATTTGCAAGATCAATTGAAGAAGGTCTTAGGTTTGCACTAGGGTCACATTGAACTGACGTAAAATCAACTCTGGGGCTGTTTTGAGTGGAGAAATGAAATGCTGGAAATTTTTCAGGAAATTCAGCGTTTGGAGTGTTTAAACTTGAAACAACCTCTTCATTCCTCAAAGTTGGTGCATAATCATACCCCTTAAAATCAAGAGTAGCTTGAGAAGGTGATTGGCTTGATCCTTGGGCTTGCATTTGATTCATTTGATTAACCAATTGTCCAAGGCGTCTTTCCAATTTTTAAGAGGAGAATCATATTTTTGTTATTGCAAGAGTTGTTGTAACATCTCCTCCAGCCTTTGTTGTTGAGCCTCAAGCTCTCTAGAATCCT
The DNA here is from genome assembly GCA_024364735.1 of Boesenbergia rotunda. Lineage (NCBI taxonomy): Eukaryota > Viridiplantae > Streptophyta > Magnoliopsida > Zingiberales > Zingiberaceae > Boesenbergia > Boesenbergia rotunda. Next base: position 29,164 of record JAGFNQ010003804.1, on the reverse strand, counting down.
CAAAGTCTTCTTGATGAATATAGGACTCCTGTTGAACTTGACATGCAGCATTAGGTTGCTCAAAATTATAAGTAGGCTGCGAATTCTGAAATTGAAACTGTTGGGGTTGATCAAATGATTGATTTGGTTGCTGGAATTTTTGAAAATTGGGCTGGGAACATGGTTGAAACTTCTGAAAATTGTAGCTCTGAAAATTCGGAATTTGAGGTTGAAATTGTTGTGGTGAGGGCTGAAATTGTGGAGGTTGATAACTCTGATTGTATGGTTGAAAACTCTGCTGATTAGGATTATAACCTTGCTGAAAATTTTGGCACTGTGGTTGAAATTGATGTTGTGACTGGTTGAAAGGTTGGTTTTGCTGAAAATTAGCATAAGGCTGCTGAAATTGTTGGAAAGGTTGACTCGGCTGAAAATTTTGCTGAAATTGTTGAAGTTGAGGTTGAAACTGACAATTTGGTTGCTGATAATCCTGATAAGACTGGAATGGTTGAAAATTTTGTTGAACATTCTGGAATTGGGAATAAGGTTGCTGAGAATTCTGACAAGGCTGCTGAAAACTCTGAAAATACTGATATTCTGCCATGGAACTGCTTGAATGAATAGAAAAATTTTCAATAACTTCTCAACTCTCAAGATCCCCTCCTGCAGTCCTGGCCATAAACAAACAAAAATGGCAGCCAATGTATACAAAAAGATAAAGCAAATGATAACAGAATCAAAGAATATAAATATTAAACACAAGCTCAAATTAAACAAACTCAACTAGTTGTATCCCCAGCAACAGCGCCAAAAATTTGATGGACCCAATTACTATGCTCAAAAGCAATGTGTCACTAGTGTGAGTCTCAAATTTAAATATTTATAAAGCTGAAAACCCTTTGGCTAACAAGATAGAACTGTAGTAGAGCGGCCTCAAGTCGTATTTTTTCAAGGACTAGTTGAATGAATGTTTAACTCGAGCTTGCAAGTTTATTTTTCGTTTGAATGTTTTGGGTTTTCTAATAAAATAGGGTTTTTGTGATAAGGAATTGACAATATGAAATAGCAATTCAGGACAACGTAGAATTAACTAAGCAAGGTAATGAATTAAGGAAGTGTAAGAACTAAACTTAACCTAATTTACAATTAAGCAAGAAAATTCAAACGATGCAATTAAAACTTAAAGAACTAATTGCAGAGAGTAAATTGCAGGAAACAAATTGCAAGAGAAGTAATTGCAGATTAAAGGAAACTAAAACAAAACTTGGCTTAAGCACATGGCTTGAAGTGTAATGGAAACAATTATAACAAATTGAAGAACATAAATGCTTGGAATGAAATTGTCCTAAATTAAAACATCAAATCAATTTATATCCAAGACTTCCCTTCGCCGTCACACGAAGGATGAGCTATGAACCCCCTAGCTCAAAAATCAACGAAGAAGAAGAAACTTCCTACCTCAGTTCTAGTTCTACTCCTCCTAATCGGTCAACCCGACCGATCAGGCCTTCCTCTGATCGGTCACAGGTCCGATCAGAGCCCTCTCTGTCCGATCAACCCGATCGGATAGTAGCTGAAAGTGATCTCCGAACTCTCCCTTCTCAATCGGTTGGACGATGATCGTACTCAGAATCCATCAAAACGCTTGGAGAACCCCTCTCAACGCTTCAACAGTTCCAACCGAGGAGATCCAACGATCGACAATGGATCGATCAGTGAAAACAAAGCTCCAGCGACACCCTCACCCTAACTCCTTCAGCTGCGAGAATCGGTAAGCAAATCTGAACTGGAACCCTTACCTCCACGATCTGAGATCTTGAAGACAACTAATTGATGTGGCCGCGCGATCTAAGGAAGAAAACTCATGAAGAAAAGATGAACGCTGAAGAAAACGCGATTTGAAACTACTCTGCGATGAAGAACTCTGCTACGCGACGTGACGACCCCTCGAAGAGGAAGAGGGAATTCTGTTTTAAATCCTCCACTTCAATTTTGGACGGCTGAGATTGTTCCGATCTCATCCAATGGTCGGATCTCTTCAGATCTGAACCAAACTTCCCAGATATTGATCTGTGGCTCAGATCTACTCCTCTTTGGCTCGGATTGTTCAGATCTAGATCGGGTGGCTCAGATTGCTCTAATATTTGAATGGACGGTTTAGGCTCTCTCGAGCTTGATCCAACAGCTGGATTAACTCCGATTAAGCTCCAAACTTCAGATCTTGATCCATTAACTTGATTAGGTCTATGTTGAGCGTGGATTGATCAGAAGTTGCCGGATGGTTCAGATCTAACCGTACTCTTGAATGGACGGCCCATATTAATCCGATGCTTGATCACGTTGATCCGGATCCAATTCTGGCTCAAGTTTGACCCAATTTGATCTAGGTCCATGATCATTTGAAACCTACAAAATGATATTCAAATTTAGTGCCAAAATATCTCAAATATACAAAGATTTGAATTAAAAGCCCAAAATAGAGGAAATACATGAAACCTAATATAAATGCAAACTTAAGCATATAAAATGTGGATCAAACATGAATTTTAGAGCCTAAAATAATCAACAAAATGGTAAATATCAGCGCATCATGGGCGTGCTAGTCGAAACGACGCTTCAGCACCCGTTTGCGTGATTGCATCCTCTCTGCATTAACTGCCCGGACAGGAAACCCTCCCCATAAATAGGGGGAGGAGGGTGTTGCATCTCCTCCATCTCTTCCGCTTACTTGCTTCTTTCCTTCTCGTTGGTATCCCTAATGCCCAACCCTAGAGATACCGTAGTGCTCTTGGCTAAGTGACCTGACAGGGGTGGAGGCCTTTGTGTCACACCCTTCGCCGGGGAGCATGGTGGAGATGATGCCCCGGGTCTCTCTGAAGATCCTGGAGGATGTAGGACTCCCGGGTTATCTTCAGAGTTCCGGAAAGACAATACATGACCCTCCAAGGAGCATGGAGGAGATGACGTATCCTAATGGTTGCCTCCTGCTCCAGCAAGTGCTATCCTCTTCCGGATCCTTGTTTTCCCCATGTTTTGGGCGGAGGGTGGTGTTTTGTGGGATACGTCATCACGAAGAGGGGAAGGGTTGCAACCGCTGGCTTATCTCTTTCTTCTTTTCGTTGAGAAGCTGTGGTTGCTGCTCCTGTTAAGGCAATTCTTCTTTGCACCTTTACATGCTCCGGAGAGAAATTGCAATCGCTGCTCCCCCTCCTCTTTTTTCTGCCTCTTTACGAAAAAGAGGGGGAGTGCCCGGATGAGGTCGAGCTACTCATGTGTTATTTCAGGCATCCATCTTTGTCCCCGACTACTGGAGGGAGTACCCGAGCTACTCATGTGTTACTTCAGGTATCTATCTTTGTCCCCGACTACTTGGAGGGAGTACCCGAGCTACTCATGTGTTACCTCATGCGTCCATCTTCGTCCTCGACTACTTGGAGGGAGTACCCGAGCTACTCATTTGTTACCTCAGGCGCCCAACTTCGTCAGATATCTGAAGATAACTTCGAGCCCCTTTTTTTATAGATACTAGGCGTGTATCTTAGTAACCTCCCGAAATGTGTATCTTCATGTATCTCTTTATGTCAATAAAATAAACGATTCCTTCCAGTACCTTTTATGTGTGTATAACTGTCCCGTGTCGATACTTTAACGCTTTTGCTTGTTCTCCCGTAGTTGGGTATGCCGCATTGTCTATGCTTCTCCAGTGCGGCGAAGTAGTAGAGTTTGGGGTTACTCGGTCGGGTGCATACGTCCCAAACCAAGCATAGGTACCCTGGGCGTCGGCTGTACCGCAAGGCCTTAGGGTTTTGGATTACTTGGCCAGGCGCGTAGGTCCCAAACCAAGCCTAAGTACCCCAAGCATAGGATGCACTGCGGGGCATTAGGGTTTTGGTTACTTGGTCAGGTGCATATGCCCCAGACCAAGCCTAAGTATCCCGAGCATAGGCTGCACCGCGGGGAATTAGGGTTTTGGTAACTTGGTCGGGCGCGTATGTCCCATACCAAGCCTAAGTACTATGAGCATAGGCTGCACCGTGGGGCATTAGGGTTTTGGTTACTTGGTCAGGCGCGTATGTCCCAGACCAAGCCTAAGTTCCCTGAGCATAAGCAGCACCGCGGGGGCATTAGGGTTTTGGTTACTTGGTCGAGCGCCTATGTCACAGACCAAGCCTAAGTACCCCGGGCGTAGGCTGCACCGCGGGGCATTAGTGTAACGACCCGGGCCCACGACCCCTTGGGCGGTCCGGATTCCGTAAGGAGTTGTCGGCCATGGCTTGTCACTGAGGCTCAGCCCCCGTGGAAGTTATCGCGCCGAGGAGGAACTTGGGGTACTGCCAAGTTAACACAAGTGTTAGGGGACACGCCGGTAGGGGTCTGGCGGAGCCCACTCCGACGCTCAAGTTAGTAGGTTATCCGATGAGTAATCACAGTGAGAAAGAAAGACAATATGTAAACCAAGAGATTGTAACCCCCTTACCAGAGGGCCCGCCTACCTTTTATACCGATGACCGTAGACGAGGCTCATGTCCTCGATTTATTCCACGTCTCCGATACGCAGGCCACATTCTCCTCTTTCATCGGTAACTGGATACCCTTTGAAATGGTCTGAGCCGTTATCGGCTTTCGTTCATTGCGACATTTGTGGGTCATGAAGACTTTTTCCACCGGGGGTGCTTATCCGTACCATGAGGAGGGTCAGTGTCCGAGGTCGATTAGTGTGGGAACTCCACCTCCCGAGTCGAGCTCGGGGTCTTCGAGTGTCATAGCTCCTGAGGTGCTCTCGGGGCCTAACCCCGGGGAGCTCCCAAGGAGGTTCTCCCAGATGCCTTTCCTGGGCTCGTCACCCTCGGGGATATCCGAGGCCTAAGGAAGAGGGTTACCCTGATCTACCGTTGTTAAGTTACATAACTTTTTTATCCTTCGATATGACCCAGGGCCATCCAACCCTATCATAGATGATGAACAACAATAAAACAATAAGCAAGCCATAAAAGTGAGACTGAATAATTCCAGTGGTTACACCTCGATCTTAGTCTAAGTTGCAAAAGGAAAATCAATTATAAAATGATAAAAAAAAAATAGCCTAATACATATCTTGCACCCATGCAGAATTACCCCAGTGCAATGTGTATATAACTTTAACGAAATGGAAAAAGATGCTACGAAACTGGTTTTAGTTTGCTCATATATAAACCTGAATCTAAATAAAATTAGGACGACCAATATTCTATACTTAGTAATAAATATGATCTTATATATATTCTGTTATATTAATGAAAAAAATTCAACACCAGACTTTACAAATTTTAAATAATTTATTTCAAATAATTTGAGATAAACAAGATTAATATCACTGTTGACGTAGTCAATGTCTTTTTGATAATATCAACTTCTTTAATAATTTATCTCATAAATTTCATCACATAATACACATATTGTTTCATCTTGTAGCCAATGAGCATATGATAATTAAGGACAAACTGTTAATAATAAATATATAAATTAAAATATATATTAAAAATAATTACACATACTTATACTACTTCCCACTTTGTAATTTTTTCTACTTTTCCTTCCCTTATTTGAATTAAATAATCTTAAAGCCTTTCATTAATATTTGATATATGAGTTTTTCATAAATACGTAAATGATCATGAATTTTCATTATTTTACTTTGTTAGATTATGTTTAACCATTATCGTTTTATAGTTTGAGCATGGTAGGCGAGCGGATTTTGCCCCTACACTTAGAAGCAATAGAGTGGTACCCAACAAAAGAGCAACTACTTAAGTACAACCACAACACTCACCATAGAGCAATGATTTAAGATTAGCATAACTATGATAAAGAGTGTGAAATTATAATGTAAAACTCAACGTGAATGACGTGACATTTTTTGTGTACACGTTCGATTGTCGCTTGGACACCGACGGTGGCCTCCGACTGTCACCCCGAACAAAACTATAACCTGAGGGGCACGGTGAACCCGTTGAGGATCACTATAATTGGAGTGTCACGTCATTCACATTAAATTTAACGTTGTCTATCATTTTTGTTAATCAAAATGAATTATTTCCCAAAACAACTATAATAGTAAAAATCCTCAAGGAAGGCCTAACACGAAGAAAGTGATCCTACATTCAACGAAGCTTGTTGGAATATATAAGAGTCACGAAGAGCTATTTTATACAGCTGCTACCCTATTCCACAAGAGTGATTACCGCTCTCAAACTTGAAGGTAATACGAAGAACATCAACTGCAAGGGCTGCCCAAATATAGCATGATCTTATTAATCTCTAATAACCGTCTACGCACAACTTAAGAAACGAGAAAGGATAGCTTAGCTTTACAGCTCCTTGTAGTAGCCGCCGCTCGATGGGAAAGAGTGCGACTCATTGCTCGCATGAGAAGAGACGTTACCAACTGTGTCGGCTGTCCTGAACACCTCAAGTTGCAGCCAAACATAGAGATCATGAGGAATTGAATCAAGGGCTCAATGCAAACAAAAGCTAGGGTAATAATCCTTTTGAAGACTCACCGCCGGCCTTAGAAGTAGATTCTTGCTGCTAACCAGACGAAGGAAAAGATCGGTTACCGGTCGCACAATCGGACAACCCTAAGTGACATGAACGACAGTGTCATAAGAGGCGAGAAAGCTTCTGTGGCTTTGAAGGAAGTATTTCCTTTTACATGTTTCTCCTATTTAAGACTTCCAGCTGTGAAGGCAACAATGGATTTAATGCATTATCCTTTGTTATCGGTGGAAAACTTCCGTGGAACTAAATTGATTATTCAAATTCGTCTGCTACTTGATCCAACTTATAACAAAGGATTTAATGCATTATCTCTGAGGAAAAAGCACTTTATCTTATAAAAAATTGTGACAAATTGATCCAGGGATGGAAATAGGATAGCGTGAATATCTTGCAAAGAAAAATGAAGATCGGGTGATTTACCTGCATAGTCTTCCCAAGCCCCATATCATCCCCTAGAATGTCTCCTGTGTCACCACAATGAAGTGCCCAAAACAATTTCAAACCATCCCGCTGATGGGGGTATAACATCTTGAAAATCTTGCATGGAAGCACGAATTTCCAGGATTCAGTGTTGTCACTACTCAACATGGTGAAGTCATTTCTACCTTCATCTTCATCGTGACTGCTGATATTCGTAGCTTCATCAGTAGCCCAGCCATCATCCGATTCAATATGGATCTCTATGCCCTTTGATTTTTGGTTCTTCCTGTCACTTCCTAACGCTACACAATCCTACTCTTCCTCGTCTCCTACCACATCATCGTCCACAGAGAACACACTCACCGTTTTCTCTTTTGTCTCACCTCCGCACTTAATCTCCGCCCTCTTGTTGTCCGGACTGGAATGAACCAAGGCAGAAGACAATGACGAAGCGGAGCATGAGCAGGGGCTGATCCGCGGCCCGACCGACGATGGAACCCCTGGTATTATGGGGTTCCACCGGCGGAGATAGAGGATACAAGCGCAGAGCTTACCTAGTCTCATTGGCTCAGTTGCCCACACTGGGCAGATAAAAGAATATAGTGTACATTTTTAATTGTTTTATCCTAAAGCAAAACACTCGTCTCCTTCTCCTCTCGGCAAACAGTAGTGGTGCTTCCTTCTCCTCTCCATAGCAGTTAAACCTCGTCTCTCCTTCTCAATTCCCTCTCTGTAAGTTCACAGAATCGTAGGCTCGCAGCAAACTACGCCCTCGTCTCCTTCCCTCTCCTCTCTGCAGCGGCGCTCAGCTCAAATCATGATCGCCCTCCATGCATGAATTCTTGGATCTAACACTGACCACTAGTACTCCAAATTTATCTCCAGACATGCTGGAACCGCCCTCAGCATCGGAGGTGGCTTCTCGTCAGAGAGGCCATCCATTCGTGCGGTGAGATGATTGAGGATGTCGCGAATGCTCTCGCCGCTGACACATTCGCCCTCCTCCTCTGGAGGCGATCCAAGCTATTTCTCATCGTCGTTCTCCGCGTCCACGGAGGAGAGCTTGCAGTGACGATGACTGCCCTCTATCTTGACCTTGTGAACCCTAACCTCTGATGAAGACTGATCCCGGCCTTGCCTACGGGTAAGTTGGCCCGTTCAGCCAGCCAGCCTGGTGCCACGACAGCCCATCAGATGGTTCTGCAGAGATGTCACCCGGGGGGGGGGGGGGGTCCGCAAGCCCGGAAGATCCCGGGACATTATTCAACCAGCAACGAGCAGGGTCGGTCAAGCCGATCCCCAGCCTCTCCTAATCTGGTCACCTCGACCCGTTTCCCGACCTAGATCTTGGTCGTGCGCTCTAGCCGGGCGCGTGGCGGCCCACGCTCCCATCACACCACCTGAATTGGATACCTGACTGAGTCAGCTAGGCATGTCCCGGTAAACCCCCGACTCAAGGCATATTCTGCGTCTCAACACTCCCAGTTGGACGCGTGGCTGCCCACGCTCCCTGGCGAATACCCAACCCGGTCCTTGACTCCTGAACTCACCGGTCCGCGCTCAAGGCCCGAACTACTTCGTGCCTAGGCCCCCTATATCATCATAACCAGGGTATGACCCTGATGTTGGGATACCACACGCCTTACTTGGCTCTGACACATCTTGCGGTCAGTCCGCCAATCCAGTACTATCGTACTGCCTGAGCACCCCGCACCCTGTCGCGCAACTCCTTAGCACTCTCGTACGGGCTGACAGGTATCATTCCCTTGTCTCGTCAATCACGGACAAGGGATGTCAGTCCTCCCCGGCTATATAAACTCTACACTCCCCCTACCGCAGGTATGCGCGCGCGATCTCTCTCATCTAATACTGCATTTCAATTCAGCTCCCAAATACTTCCTGCGGATACTGACTTGACCGTCGGAGTGCCTGATCGGGGAAACCCCAGGCGGATTTACTGACAGTCGCTATTTTGCAGAGCTAAGCCGGAGCACCGCCAGGTCGTTGCCACCTCCTTAGCTGCTCGTGACACGGGAGAAGCCATTCTGGCCCTGGGGATCGCCACCTCGCTTCGCGACAGGATCAAATTTAACACTAGAAGGAAGGACACCAGCAGCCTGATCGGAAGCCAAGATGGAGGATCCTAACCGGGTTTGGGAGACCGCTACTCCCGAAGAATACGAGCGCCTTTCAGCTGCCCAAGCCAGGGGAATCCTGTTGGGGCCGTCACGGACTGGTGACCCCGCAACGAAGCCCCAAGAGCCTGTGGTGCCCACTCCATCGGAAGGTCGGGGAAAAGTCGTCCCGCCTCTCAGCGCCCTTCCTTCGACACGCGCACCGTGGTCGGGCCTACGTGGCCAGGCCCGGGCCAGGCAAAGCATCCGCATCCCACTGGATGCCATCGTCACGGTGTGATAAGGGGAAAGCACCGGTTGGCAAGCCACCGATTGCTCAGACGCGTAGCGCCTTTGCAACTTGATCCTGGAAGATCCAATTCCCCGACATCTCAGGCTCTTTACTATGCCCGAGAAAAGGGACGAGGAGTAGGTCATTTGGCAGAACGCGGTTCAGAAAGAAGTGTGTATGGTTTTGAGCAAGCCATCCCAAGGAAGCTCTCACCCGCCAGTATAGTGAAAAAGATGTATTTTGCAACCTCCGTGCCGTTGGTGCAATCTTGGTTAGGTCAGGGTTGACCTAGTTTGACTAAGCTCGGGTGAGCTTAGGTCTGGTAAGCATGGTAAGCTTATGTTTGGATGTTTCGATGTTTGACAATTATGTTTGAATATCGTATGAAGTCCAGGTGGATCGGGGAGATTGCACGCTAGCATGAGAAAAAACCTAGTGAGACTAGGTGAAGTCCAGGTGGATCGGGGAGATCGTACGCTGGCATGAGAAAAGACCTAGTGAGACTAGGCACACCTAGAGGGACTAGGTGAAGTCCAGGTGGATCGGGGAGATCGCACGCTAGCAAGAGAAAAGACCTAGTGGCACTAGGTGAAGTCCAGGTGGATCGACGTGATCGCAAGCTGGCATGGAAAAAGACCTAGTGGGACTAGGCACACCTAGAGGGACTAGGTGAAGTCCAGGTGGATCAGGGAGATCGCACGCTGGCATGGGAAAAGACCTAGTGGAACTAGGCACACCTAGTGGGACTAGGTGAGGTCCAGGTGGATCGGGAAGATCGCACGCTGGCAAGGTGGAAGTCTACCAAGAGACTAGACCTAACTCAAGGGTTAGGCAAGCCTGGTGGGGAATCAGGTTAAGTCCTAGTTGGGAGCTAGGCAGAAGAAATCCAGGTTGGTCAAAGGGGTTGACCACATACTTGGTAGGGAACCCTAGACTTGTGACCACAAGTTAGGTTGGATTTACCCTAGACTTGTGAGCACAAGTTAGATTGGATTTAATCGATTGGGTAATCGATTAAGAGAGTTGATTGCGAGGACAGAAGGTGGCTGAATCAATTGGGTAATCGATTCAGCCTTCCCTTAATCGATTGGTCAATCGATTAAGGTGTCTCTTGATCGATTGGAGTAATCGATCACTGAGGTTTGTGCGAGAGAACAGAGAGGCTCTGAATCGATTGGGTAATCGATTCAAGTCACTGGTAATCGATTGGCTAATCGATTACGGTTCAAAAACTAGCCATTGAACGGCTAAGTGTGACGTGGTAATCGATTGGGTAATCGATTCAGAAACCCTAGGCGTCGGGTATAAGGGTTTTCGCGCAGGTTTTGAGCCGTAGCTCTTCTCCCCTTCTTCTCCTTCATCAGTGCCATCTCAAGGGTAGCCTTGGAGGAAATTGCTGCTACATTTCCAAGGTTCTAGAGGCAATCACAAGCTTGAAGATAGCAAGGAAAGCAAACAGAGTTCATTCATTGTAAATCTTGTAAGATTTCATTTGTATTTTGCTTTGTTTCTTGTTGTATCTTTGTGAAAGCTTGTAAGAGGATTCTCCACCTCAAGAAGGAGATCTTTCATAGTGTATGAGAGAGTGAGGAGAGTGGATCCTTGGATTAGTCACCCGACTAGGGTGGATACCAAGTAAATCTTTATGTTAGCGATTGCTTGAAGTCTTCCGGCGCGACAAATCATCTACAAGCAAATCGGAGCTAATCACTCCCTCTAGCTCGTCTACCGGTCCCAACAAGTGGTATCAGAGTAAGGTTGCTCTTCTTTGGACTCATCGCCAAGAGGGCAAGAGCTAGAGGAAGAAGAAGAAGTTGGAAGAAACCTTAATTTCAAGAAGTCATCATCAAGAGGGTTCAACTTCAAAAATGAAGTTTGGCTATGACACTAGGGCACCTCCACCATTTGACAAGGAAAAATTCAATCTTTGGAAGTCAAAGATTGAAAATTACTTCATGATGGAGATAGAGCAATGGTTTGCTCTAATGGAGGGTTTTGAAGCTCCAACAAGCACCAAAGGAAAGCTTCTCAAGAAAAGCAAATGGAATGAGGAGCACATCAAGAGATGCGAGGCCAACGACAAAGTTACTAAGTTATTGGTCAATCTTTTGCCGAGCATTATTTTGGACAACATTGGAGAATTTCAAGATGCCAAAGAGCTCTGGAGCAAATTGGCGAGGCTTCATGAAGATCCATCCACTGTACCAAATCAAGACAAATCCGAAGAGGGAGATTCATCGGAGGAAGAAGATTCGGAAGTTGAGAGATACTCAACATCCAAAGATGAAGTTCAAGAAGCCTCCACTTCAAAGATTGAGGGGGAGCAAAATGTGTCATTGATATCGGATCAAAGAAAAGGTTCAACATCATCATCCGAGGTCAATAAAGAAGAAGAGGAGTCATGTGCCACCCCTACAAGCAAAGGTATAGATATTTCAATTTGTAAAAATAAAAATCATATCATTTGCTTTGAATGTAGGGGAAGAGGACACTATAAAAGTAAGTGTCCCAAATTGGTCAAGAAGAAGGTGCAAGTGGCACCCAAGACCAAGGAGAAGCCAAAGGAGGTCGACCCCGTGGCAAAGAAGGATAAGAATCACATTGTGTGCTTCTCATGCAAACAAAAGAGACATTATCGGAATCAATGTCCAAAGGGGAAAGATCCGACCAAGGCAAAAAGGAGGAGCTCAAATCAAGGAGGAGCCTCCAAGAACAAGACTAAGGTACCACTAGGTAATGGTACTCACTTAAATCATGATAATACGCATGCTAGAAATTATTATCATTTTAATGCTATTTATCATGAAAATAGGAGGTATGAAAAACCTAAAGAAAAATATAGAGTCTTCCATGCTAGGTCTACCACATCTAAGGATAGAGAAGATTTTAGATCATTTAAGGATAGACCTATCCAAAATAAGTCCAAGAAAAACAATCACCTAGGCTATACTAGAAAACCAAGCCTTGAGGAGGTAATGATTGAAAATCAAGTTTTGAGGTCAAAACTTGATAAATTAGAAAAATCCCTTAAGAAAATAGAAAATCTATTTAAGGGATCAAAAATTCAAAATCTAGATTTAGGAAAACAAGGACCCTCTAGGAGCAAGAAAGGTTTGGGATACAAACCTAAAGCCAAGAGTGATGATCCATCCTATCATAGAGTTCCATATAGGTATGAAATTCAATCTAGGTCTATGAGTCAAGTCAAGGCCACAAGGGAAGCCATTCCTAGAGTTGACCAAGACAAGACTTAAACGACCAAGGCTTCGAAAAAGTCTAGAAAGGTCATTATGAAGGTATCAAGGGAAGTTATCCCTAGTGAATACCTAGAACACCCAAGGAGCACCAATAGATTTTGGGTTCCTAAGAGTGTGTTCGCCACACCCTAGATAGGTCTAGGGAGTGTCAACTCAAATGCGAAGGGTAGTGAACCTAACCTTGATGAAGTTGGCACTTTGGGACATTTTCAAGGAGTTACTACCCTTGAAAATGAAGGAATCAATTGTTTACTCTAGGAGGAGTAAATTTTTTATGTCAAACTGTAGTTTTGAAAGATTGAACTCAATAAAGTTGGCGCAACTAGGTTAGAATCCAAAGATAGGCCAAGTTGGGGAGTTTTGGCATTATCTTGGAAATTAGGGGCAAAGTTAGGATTATCAATGGCTTAGCGATGAGTTATTGATACTTAGATAGGAAATCTAGGTATTTTCTTTTGAACTACTATGTCATGTTTTGTATGCCCCATCACATGTCATGACATCATAATTCATCATACATATTTTATTATGAAAATATTATATGTCATGTCATACATGCATCATCTAGCTATAATATTTTCTTTTGAAAATCCTCATATGATGCATGTCATGGTCATTATCATGCATTAATCTAATTTTTATTGAAATTAAGGACATTGGGATTAATTGACATTCTAGGCGGATGATCAAAGTTTAGAATGCCTAGGTAGAGATGCATGAACCCTTAGTTTAGAGAGAACATGACTTTTACATCTCACTAAGACCATAAGTTGACTTGTGTGTGTTTTTGAGACACATTAGAAACAAGTGAGATGTTAGGGTGATGAGCAAAACTCAATGATGTGGATAAAGTGCATTTGTTTGAGTTTTAGGTTCATTAAAACAAGAGTTCAAGTGAACTCCAATCATTGGAAAAGCTAATGTACAAGTCATGTGCATTTAGCCCAAAGAACATGGTTGGATATTGTTGTTGAAAATCATTTCAAAACTATCTTGGAAAACCTTGGTGAAGACTATCTTTTGATAGTACTCATCATTGATGAATTGGATACAAAATAGAGTGAAACATTGAATTATTTCAATAGTTTTCAATTTTGTGTCAATCTTTAGAAATAAAGGTTATTTTTATAGAAAAATATTTTTCCTTGATAGTATATGTTATAAATAATCTCTACACAAAATTTCAAAATTTTTTAAATTTTGTAGAATTATTTAGGGGTTTCTAAAATTCGGACTGAAATTGTTTTCAGATTTCAGAAACTCCCAATCGATCAGGTGATCGATTGGGACCGTAGCCAATCGATTGGTCAATCGATTGGTAGATCTTTTTGCGAGCATAGAAGCTCGTGTAATCAATCCGTTGATCGATTACAGTCAGCCGTAATCGATCAGTTGATCGATTAAGGCATAAGGTAATCGATTGGTTCCCAACACCAATCGATTGATAAGACTGAAACTGTCTATTTTCAGTCCAATAACTCATTTTTTAGTAACCTACCAATCTCTAGCCCCTTGGAATACTTTTATTAGTATATTTGGGTAACTTTCAGTATGAAATCAAAAGGGAGATGGTTTGGTGAAATATATAGGGTTAAGGAGAGATTTTGGTTCAAGTTTTGAATTCCAAAATCTCAAAACCTCAAGTTGAGATTTCTTAAAGTTTTAGGAACTCAAAAATCATTGTTGGTGCAATGATAGAGGTTTAGAGCATGTTTTGAGGGGGAGGTCTTCCTTAAAAGCATGTGGTTGCATTTTTATTTTTGTTAAGAGAAAGGATGAAGATTGGAGATCTTCATCAAGGGTGAGCATAGGTTTAAATGAAAGGTATGGGACTTTCATTGGGCTTGTCTTTGACCATATAGACTCTCGGGGAGAGTTTTTGATGTGTGTCAAAGGGGGAGAAGATTGAAAGGCTAATAGGGATTAGTCTTTCTCAAACATATTGTCAAACATCAAAAAGGGGGAGATTGTTGGTGCAATCTTGGTTAGGTCAGGGTTGACCTAGTTTGACTAAGCTCGGGTGAGCTTAGGTCTGGTAAGCTTGGTAAGCTTATGTTTGGATGTTTCGATGTTTGACAATTATATTTGAATGTTGTATGAAGTCCAGGTGGATCGAGGAGATCGCACGCTGGCATAAGAAAAGACCTAGTGGGACTAGGTGAAGTCCAGGTGGATCGGGGAGATCACACGCAGGCATGAGAAAAGACCTAGTGGGACTAGGCACACCTAGAGGGACTAGGTGAAGTCCAGGTGGATCGGGGAGATCGCACGCTGGCATGAGAAAAGACTTAGTGGAACTAGGTGAAGTCCAGGTGGATCGGGAAGATCGCACGCTGGCATGGGAATAGACCTAGTGGGACTAGGCCCACCTAGAGGGACTAGGTGAAGTCCAGGTGGATCGGGGAGATCACACGCTGGCATGGGAAAAGACCTAGTGGAACTAGGCACACCTAGTGGGACTAGGTGAGGTCCAGGTGGATCGGAAAGATCGCACGCTGGCAAGGTGGAAGTCTACCGAGAGACTAGACCTAACTCGAGGGTTAGGCAAGCCTGGTGGGGAATCAGGTTAAGTCCTAGTTGGGAGCTAGGCAGAAGAAATCCAGGTTGGTTAAAGGGGTTGACCGGATACTTGGTAGGGAACCCTAGACTTGTGACCACAAGTTAGGTTGGATTTACCCTAGACTTGTGAGCACAAGTTAGGTTAGATTTAATCGATTGGGTAATCGATTAAGAGAGTTGGTTGCGAGGACAGAAGGTGGCTGAATCGATTGGGTAATCGATTTAGCCTTCCCTTAATCCATTGGTCAATCGATTAAGGTGTCTCTTGATCGATTGGAGTAATCGATCACTGAGGTTTGCGCAAGAGAACAGAGAGGCTCTGAATCAATTGGGTAATAGATTCAGGGCACTGGTAATCGATTGGCTAATCGATTACGGTTCAAAAACTAGCCATTGAACGGCTAAGTGTGACGTGGTAATCGATTGGGTAATCGATTCAGAAACCCTAGGCGTCGGGTATAAGGGTTTTCGCGCAGGTTTTGAGCCGTAGCTCTTCTCCCCTTCTTCTCCTTCATCAGTACCATCTCAAGGGAAGCCTTGGAGGATATTGCTGCTGCATTTCCAAGGTTCTAGAGGCAATCACAAGCTTGAAGATAGCAAGGAAAACAAAGAGAGTTTATTCATTGTAAATCTTGTAAGATTTCATTTGTATTTAACTTTGTTTCTTGTTGTATCTTTGTGAAAGCTTGTAAGAGGTTTTTCCACCTCAAGAAGGAGATCTTTTATAGTGTATGAGAGAGTGAGGAGAGTGGATCCTTGGATTAGTCACTCGACCGGGGTGGATACCAAGTAAATCTTTATGTTAGCGATTGCTTGAAGTCTTCCGCCGCGACAAATCATCTACAAGCAAATCGGAGCTAATCACCCCCCCCCCTCTAGCTCATCTACCGGTCCCAATATGCGCATCCAGTGAAAGTCCGAGCCTTTTCATGGGCAGACTAGCAGCTTGCTCTGCGCCAATTATAAATAGGGACCCGCTCCCACTATTCCTCGGCTCTCGCCGGGAAGCCTCGGTTCGGCTCTCAGCGGATGCGTGGAGACCCACGCTCCCTGAGATGCCCCTGACCGGGAAGCCTCGGCTTGGCTCTCAGCGGACGCGTGGCGACCCACGCTCCCTGAGATGCCCCTGACCGGGAAGCCTCGGCTCGGCTCTCAGCGGACGCGTGGCGACCCACGCTCCCTGAAATGTCCCTGACTGGGAAGCCTTGGCTCGGATCTCAGCGGACGCGTGGCGACCCACACTCCATGAGATGTCCCTGACCGGGAAGCCTTGGCTCGGCTCTCAGCGGACGCGTGGCGGCCCACGCTCCATGAGATGTCCCTAACCGGGAAGCCTCGGATCGGCTCTCAGCCGGACGCGTGGCGTCCCACGCTCCCTGAGAGGTCCCCCGACCGGGAGGCTATATTCTCACTCCATGCGAGCGTTACCCTCGGACTGGCTCTCAACCGGTCGCGTGGCAACCCACGCTCCCTAAGAGGTCCCCCGACCGGGTGGTCATATTCTCGCTCCGTGCGAGCCTTACCCTCGGATCGGCTCTCAGCCGGACGCGTGGCGGCCCATGCTCCCTGAGAGGCCCCCGACCGGGAGGCCATATTCTCGCTCCATGTGAGCCTTACCCCCGGACCGGCTCTCAGCCGGACGCGTGGCGGCCCACGCTCCGTGAGAGGTCCCCGGACCGGGTGGCCATATTCTCGCTCCGTGCGAGCCTTACCTTCAGATCAGCTCTCAGTCGGACGCGTGGCGGCCCATGCTCCCTGAGAGGTCCCCCGACCAGGAGGCCATATTCTCGCTCCGTGCGAGCTTTACCCTCATATCGGCTCTCAGCCGGACGCGTGGCGGGCCACGCTCCCTGAGAGGTCCCCTGACCAGGAGGCCATATTCTCGCTCCATGCGAGCCTTACCCTCGAATCGGCTCCCAGCCGGACGCGTGGCGGCCCACGCTCCCTGAGAAGTCTCCCGGAGGCCCCGTGTGAGCCTTACCCTCGGATCGACTCTCAACCGGACGCGTGGCGGCCCACGCTCCCTGAGAAGTCTCCCAGAGGCCCCGTGCGAGCCTTACCCTTGGATCGGCTCTCAGCCGGACGCGTGGTGGACCACGCTCCCTGAGAGGTCTCCGATCAAGCATTTTGACTCTTGCCTTGCCAGCAGGTCGAAAGCAGGATCGGATCCTAGCTCGGTCCTCGATCTCTGGGTGTTGTCTAAACCAAACACCTCACTTCTGGCCTGCATACGGGCTATGAGCAAGTCTTCATGACTACGATAACCTAACTTCTTGATCAGGCATGCTCCAGCCAACTCCAGGATGGTTCACGGAACCACCACGGTCCTAAGATTTCGGCTGTGCTCGCCCAAGTGGGGAACACTGAGGAAGTATTACATACTCGCAGAATCCTAAGTGCTCAACTACATTCTGACCCGAGTAACTGATACACAGCGACCCTGACATTACGGGCACTCGCCCTCCAGAAGAGGGCGGACGCAAACCCCCCCCATTCAGATCGCGTACGCTCAAGTACCAAACACACATGGGCAGATGTATACAAGAATGAAGACGCCAAGAAAAAAGAAGTAGCATTCATAGAGGCCAACTCGGCCTCCACCTACACGAGGAAAATAGAAAAGAGCAACACTAGACTACGGTTTAGGCACATAAGACTGAGATGGAGCTCGACCCTGAGTCTTCTCCAACTCCTTTTGAGTCGCCTTCAGCTTGGCGTCCAGAGCCGCTCGGTGCTGGCGCACCCACGAGAGGTCGCTTAAGAAGGCGGCCAGTTCTTCTTCCTTAACCTTTAGGTCGACGCGCAGCATCGTAGCCGACTGGCCAGCCTCCTGGAGCTCCTCCTTGACCTTGGCCAACTCCTCATGGGCCTGTAACTCCAAAGCTCGAGCCTGACGCTCGCTATGCTCCAGGAAGGCAATTTGACGCCGCATCTGGATAGTCGACGCTCGAGCTGCATTCAACTCCGTCAGGCGTTCCTGAAGTTGGGCCTCAGCGCGGACTGCACGCCCTTGAAGGGTCGCATTCTTAGCCCGCAGTGTGTTCCAAGCCTCGTCACCTGGTTGTAGCTGCTACAGTGGAGCTGAGACTCCAGCTCCTCCCTTCGGGACTTTGACTGACGAAAGGAACGAGTCTAAGCGACAAGGGAAATGCCCATATCATAGATTGCGCCGGTCAGCTGCAAAGAAAGCGGAAGGTTAGCCGGGAAAGAACCGAACGAGCAAAAGTTATCAGAGAAGCTTACCTGACAAACCTCCGCCATGACGCCATTAGCTCTGGTAATGGGGTCCTGACAGTCAAATGCCCGAAGACCATGGTATAGATGGTCGCTCAAGGGGGCGTATAGATGGGCTACCCGGGCAGACCCCAGTGGCTCAGAAATAGGAGTCTCGTAGGCAGTACGAGGGTCTGCCCGCGATGGCAGGATCAGGTATAATGGACCAGGGCCCATGACTCCCTCGGGGAGGGAAGGAAGGGGCCTATCGGTCCGCATACTCGAAGAACCGGCCAGAGTCGAAGAGGCACTGGCAGAGCATCCCCTACAGCGGAAGAAATTGGGGCAAGGGGCGCAGGCGCCGGCAGAACCGGAATCCTGAGCGAAGGAGAGGAAGAGGGGGTTCTCCGCGGAGAGGTAGTTGTGGTCCCAAAGGGAGGCGAACGGTCGCCTGATTGATCCCGATGGTGCCTAATTTCCAATGGACAATGATCTGCGTCCGAAACCTCAATCACAGAATCTGACATCTCCCCCTCTAGCGCTTGACCCCTACTCAAAGAAGAGACGTCAGTAGGATTTACCGTGCGGGGAAGGAGATGTTGAAGTAACAGATGGAGCGTTAGCCGGATCAGCAAGCATAGCCGTCAGCGCTGCCGTATAAGCAGCCTCATCCTCGGCAAGTCCTGCTTTCAAGAAGTCAGCCAACATTCTGGAGAAGATACCAGGACACCAGAAGAGGTGGCTAAGAAGAGGAGGAAACTAAGGAGTATGGGGAAAACGAAAGTGGCGAGGAAGATAATCGCTGACGCCTATATAGGGAACGGACCCAATCCCAGCCGCCGAAAAAAGGGTTGCGAGGAAAAGGCAGATCTCCTCAGAGCCCTCCGATGGGACCTGTAAGGAGACGTGGGGGCACGATAAGATGCAGACAATCCCGACGAATAGACGTTTCGCTGGCCAAGGCAATCAAAACAGGTGGCTGACACCTCGGCGCCTGAGAAACCAATGAACATGAGACAAGTGTCCCTGCCAATTAATGCAGTCCTCGTGCGAGAGGGACAGGGCGCCCGGAACAAAAAAGGGTTAGGTTGGCCCAAATCCCAACGGGCTAGCTCCCGCTAATCCCTTGGTCCGGGTATGGGTCACGGTCGGACGCGTGGAGCCCCACGCTCTCACGATTCAGCTTGGCCAAGAGGTCAAATCCCCACGGGCTAGCTCCCGCTAATTCCTTGGTCCGGGTTCCGGTCGGACGCGTGGCAGCCCACGCTCCCCAGATTCAGCTCGGCCAAGAGGCCAAATTCCCATGGGTTAGCTCCCGCTAATCCCTTGGTCCGGGTCCCGGTTGGACGCGTGGCGGCCCTCGCTCCCCGGATTCTGCTCTATCAAGAGGCCAAATCCCCACGGGCTATCTCCCACTAATCCCTTGGTCCGGGTCCCGGTCGGAGGCGTGGAGGCCCACGCTCCCCAGATTCAGCTTGGCCAAGACTCCAAATCTCCACGGGCTAGCTCCTGCTAATCCCTTGGTCCGGGTCCCGGTCGGACGTGTGGCGGCCCACACTCCCAGATTCAGCTCGGCCAAGATGCCAAATCCCCACGGGCTAGCTCCTGCTAATCCCTTGGCCTGGGCCCAGGACAGGCGCATGGTGACGCATGTCTCCTAATCTACCTCGGCTCAGCAGCCAGATATTCACGCATGGGCATGGGCCCGAAGCCCGCGACTCGACCCTCGGGTGGAGGTGCAGGGACCCATGGACCCCTGATGATAGCCGATGGAAAAGCCCATCTCACGTACCCGCACCCCGTATCAATGGATGAACCTTAGGCCAGCGGAGGTGATGCCCAGGTGTTCAACCCGAACGCTCGCGAAGATTAGTAGCCCGAGTGTATGCTTGTCCTAGCTACAGACACTTAAAAAGTACCTCGATCAAACGCCCGGGCTGTGGGTTTGCGAAATCCACGCGAATCATTCGGCTTTTCGTCCTACTCACACTCACTATTACTCGGAGCCTTAATGGTGGAAAGTGGCAGCAGCCACGCTCGATACAAGGTAAGCGAAGAAGGAAAACCACATTCAGAAAGAAGGTGCATTACAAAGTTGAGGGCTCAGCGTCCCCTCACTGAAAGAAAATAGAAAACGCGAAGCCCAACCCTCACTTGAAAGGTTGCTTTGTTATGTCCGGCAAGTCTTTGGACATAACCTGAAGCTGAATGGCTGTGAGGGGCATGTCAGGGGATAGGTACCCACCCCGTTTGAGTTGTCGGAGGGTGCTAATTCCTTGACGCATCACTACAGCCCGAAGTCGCCGGGAGATCTCATCCGTATGGGCCTCGGAATTGATACACTCAAGCCTATAGGCCTCCAACCGATCAGATTCCACCTCCTTGTAGGAACGAAGCTCCGCCAGCTCGGCCTGAGTCGCGTCCCAGGACGCTTGGCGCTTGCGCAACTCCTCCAACTCTGCCTGAGCTGCATCCCAGGACGCTTGGCATCCACGCAAATCCTGCAGTTGGTCCTGCAACGAACCAACTTCTTGATCCTTAGCCGCCAGTTGCGCCCGCAAAGGTTGAACAACCTCACTTGCCCAACGAAGCTTGACCTTGGTCTTCAGAAGATCCGCTCGCAGTTCCTCCTTGCGTCTGCGATCACGAAGCTGCGCTTGCTCGGCCTGGGCAACTCGGTGTTGCGCTTGAACCACTTCGGCATCAGCCGAGACAATCTGTGGGAAGGTAACCTTTCTTGGATTCCGACATGCTAAACCTTTCTAGCACTCGGTCTATATATGTAGACTACGAAAGACCAAGCAACCGTTTTGATCTATCTCTATAGATTCTAATCCCAAGGATATAGGTTGCTTCTCCTAGGTCTTTCATGGAGAAAATTTTGGACAACCAAATTTTAACTGACTATAAGACTGATATATCGTTTCCTATAAGTAATATGTCATCGACATATAACACTAGGAATACGACTGCACTCCCACTAACCTTCTTGTACACACAAGATTCGTCAGGATTTTGTGAGAAATCAAACTCTTTGATTGTCTCATCAAAATGGATGTTCCAGCTCCTGGATGCTTGCTTTAATCCATATATGGATCGTCGAAGCTTGCATACTTTGGTTTTATTAACCGATGTGAAACCTTCAAGTTGTATCATGTGTTGGATCGAGAAATGCGAGAGAGGGGGGGGTGAATGTCGCAATTCGTTCGGATTTAAAAGAGCAAGTGCACAGCGGAATAAAATAGAGTAAAACAACGCTAACACGATCGTCTTACTTGGTTCGGAGCCTAGGTCGACTCCTACTCCAAGGCCCACGGTCGTTGACCGTTTTCTGCGGGCAATTCTATAAGTTCGCAAAGTTTACAAATAGATTTTACAATAAGGCAGAATAGTAAACTTTAAATACAGAGCTCTTTGTTACCGACGTCCGGTGTAGATCAAAGTTTCGGAGCAGCAGGACGTCGTCAGCTTGAGTTGGAAGATCTCTGAAGCGTGTCGCGGAAGCAGAAGAGCGCAGAAGCGTCGAAGCAATTGATGTTCTTTGAAGAGGGTCGAGGCCCTCTTTATATAGGGCAGGGGGCGCCCGACATGCTCGGGGCGCCCCCCACGTGGCTGCAGATCCGGCGATGCTCTAGTCAAAGCTGATCTCGTTATCTTCGGGATTGTATTTGACTGGGGCGCCCGACGCGCACGGGGCGCCCGATTGACCGGTAAACTTTATCACCGAGGCTTCGCGAGGGTGAGCTGCAGCCGCCTTCAGTGGCGTGGCACAGTGGGCGCCCGAGACACGCGGGCGCCCGACATGCGGGGCGCCCGACACGCACGGGGCGCCCCCAATTGCGCTGCTGTCGGGGCGTTTACCTCTCTGCTGACTTTGGGTTGATTCTGGGGCGCCCGACACATCCGGGGCGCCCTACTCAGCTACGGCCTCACTCCTTTGAGGCTCTCTGAGCTGCAGAAACACAGTCCTTCGGTCCTGCATCCAGGGTTAGTCCAAAACAGCAAATAATAAGTTAGTTACAACAGCCTTAGCTGTCTTGGTTCTGACTTTGGATCTCCAAAATGGAGCCCTAGGTCGAACCGACGCCTAATGTTCCCTCGAGGGGAACGTGTCCTCACCTACTCCTCTCGGGAGAGTTTTACCTGGTGCCAACCGAATCCTCCAGTTGGACTTTTGCCCAGCAGTCCTTCGCCAGGTCTTGAGTTACCAAGCTTCCCTTTGCTTGGTGCCTAGCAGCCCTTCGCTAGGTTTTTTCTTCTGGCAGTCCTTCGCCAGTGCCTAGCATTCCTTCGCTAGGGCTTGTCCTGTCTGGCAGTCCTTCGCTCTGGCATTCCTTCGCTAGGGCTTGTCCTGTCTGGCAGTCCTTCGCCAGTGCCTAGCATTCCTTCACTAGGGCTTTTCCTGTACACTCAAGAAACTCGTTAGACAACCATTAACCCTTAACTTTTGAACCTTTTTGCCAATATCAAAACACAGGTTTGACTTGGGTGCATACTGCACCAACAATCTCCCCCTTTTTGATATATGGCAACCTAGTTCAAAAAGTTAAGGAAAAAAGTGCTGAATTTAAAATCCTAAGTTAGATTCCCTCCCCCTAGAAGAAATCTCCCCCTAGGTTTTTCAAAAACAGGTGGTGTGAATGAAGTACTTAGAAGATTTCATGTTTTGATAATAAGTTAGGAATTCTCTACAGTTTTTGCTAAGTTTTTCAAAAACATTCTTGGTTTGGGAACCTTTGGAAAATTTTCATTTTTGAAATAATTTCAGACTTTAGAAAATTTTCAGTTTTTGGGAAAAATTTCAAACTTAGAAACATTAAGTAAAAATCATTTTAAGCAAAAAATAGTTCAGAGTTTAGAAATAAAATTATACCAATTTTTCAGTTCAACTTTTTGAAAAGACTATGGAAAAGAAAAAATTGTGTTTCCTGTTTCCTTTCCAACTCTCCCCCTTTGACATATATCAAAAAGAATGCAGAAGAAAAAAAGAAACAAAATTTGCAATACTTAAATAGAGCATTTGCTGTACTGAATCAAAATAAGACCTAAGTCTGGTTAATCCTTTAGGGACCTGTCTAACCCACTTAGCTACTTACTAACTGTTATAAACAGTAGCTTTGGCTAGGGTTAGTCAAGTTAAGTGAGCTGTTCAAGTTAGATTGTCTAAACTTGACACTTAACTTGATTGCTGTTCAGTTTGTATTTAGTGCCCCAACTGCTGCAGATGCACTGACTTAAAGCATCTTGAGTTAAGGCAAAGACCTAAGCATCTCAACCCTTTCTAGGTTATCATTCAAAAAGTGCCCTAAGGTGCTTGTGAGATGCTGGCTTCTAGATCTATAGGTGCATGCAGTTCTAGGGTTAGAGCCTAGGCTAAGTCCATTTTCGAAAAAGCCCTAGTTTTGAAAGGGGTAGTTTTTGAAATAAAACTAAGTAAAAAAACTTTTTAAAGTTAAAGTAATATTTTTAAAAAAACATTTTAAAAGACATTTTAAGTTCAATTGAAAATCCAAAAACCAGATGATTCTATTCTACTAAGCATAACCCTAACTGCCTTCTTAGTGAGCTAAACTCAGATTCAGGTAGGGGTTTAGTGAATATGTCAGCTAGGTTGGACTTGGAGTCTACATGCTTAAGGACTATTTCACCCCTAGCTACGTGATCTCTTACAAAGTGATGTTTTACTTCTATGTGTTTGGTTCTAGAATGTTGTATTGGGTTTTTGGTTAAGTTAATTGAGCTAATGTTGTCAATATTGACTTGGGTCTGATTGTAGTCTAGCTGAAAGTCCTTAAGAGTATGCATCATCCATAGGAGTTGAGCTACACACTCTCCTAAGGCTACATATTCAGCTTCAGTTGTTGATAAAGCAACACAGTGTTGCTTTCTACTGCACCAACTTACTAAGCTATTTCCTAAAAGTTGACAGTTTCCACTTGTACTTTTTCTATCTAATTTACAGCCAGCATAATCAGAATCAGAGTATCCTGATAACTTAAAGGATGAAGTTCTAGGGTACCAAATCCCTACTTTAGGGTGCCCTTAATGTATCTTAAAACTCTTTTTAGGGCTGCTAAGTGGGTTTCCTTAGCACAGGTTTGGTACCTAGCACACATTCCTACTGAAAAAAGTATATCAGGTCTGCTGGCTGTCAGGTATAGTAGACTTCCTATCATACTTCTGTAAAGTTTTAGGTCTACTGGTTTACCCTCAGGGTCACTATCTATTTTTACATTTGTGGCCATTGGGGTGCTTATACTTTTAGAGTTATCCATTTTAAATTTCTTAATTAGTTCTTTTGCATATTTAGATTGATGTACATAATTTCCATCCTTAGTTTGTTTGATTTGTAACCCTAAGAAAAAGTTGAGTTCCCCAACTAAACTCATTTCAAATTCACTTTCCATAATTGTTACAAATTCTTTTAGAAATTTAGAATTAGTTGATCCAAATATTATATCATCTACGTAAATTTGGGCAACAAATATATCTTTTTCTAAAATTTTAACAAACAAGGTTGGGTCAATTTGACCTTGTTTGAATTCTTTAGAGATTAGGTAATTGGATAATCTTTCATACCAGGCCCTGGGTGCTTGTTTTAGTCCATAAAGGGCTTTACTAAGTTTGTAGACATGATCGGGTTTTTCTAAATCCTCAAATCCTGGGGGTTGTCCTACATAAACTTCTTCCTTAATAAGCCCATTTAAGAAGGCCGACTTTACATCCATTTGGTATAATTTAAATCCTTTATAGGATGCAAAGGCTAGTAACATCCTAATCGACTCAAGTCTAGCTACAGGGGCAAAGGTTTCATCATAATCCAACCCTTCTACTTGGCTGAATCCCTTAGCTACTAAGCGGGCTTTATTTCGGACTATTTCACCTTGGTTGTTTAACTTATTCCTAAATACCCACTTAGTGTCAATTACGGATTTTCCCTTAGGTTTAGGTATTAATTCCCAGACTTGGTTTCTCTCAAATTGTGCTAACTCTTCTTGCATAGCTAAAATCCAGTCAGGATCAGGTAGGGCTTCCTCAATAGTCTTGGGTTCAATTTTTGAAATCATGGCTATTTGACTAAGATTTCTATAGGAGGCTCTAGTTCTGACTCCTAAGGTTGGATCACCTACAATTTGATCAGTTGGGTGACTAAGTCTGGGTTTCTTGGTTTGTCTAGTACTTGGCTCAGCTTCAGGTCCAGCTGGTCCAATAGGTTCAATTCTGGGTTCATTGGTTGGTTCAACTGATTCAGAATTTGGTTCAATTGTTAAGTCATTAAAGGGTTCAGTTAGGGTTTCAGAGTTATCTTCTTGATCAGTATTTGGTGAAGCTAAGTCAGAATTGTCAGATTTTGGGTTCGTTTCTTCATCAAATATTAAGTTGGTTGTTTCTTCAATTTTCTTAGTTATTTTGTTGTAGACTCTATAAGCTCTACTTGTTGTAGAGTACCCTAAAAAGATACCTGGGTTTGACTTGGATTGGAATTTTCCAAGATAGTCCTTGGTATTAAGAATATGGACTTTGCATCCAAAGACTCTAAGATAGTGTAGGTTTGGAAGTCTGTGGTAGTAAAGTTCATAGGGTGTTTTACTTAACCTTTTATTAAGCAGAGTCCTATTTTGGATATAGCAAGCTGTGCTAATTGCTTCTGCCCAATAGTGGTTGGGTAGGTCAAATTCATTAAGCATAGCCCTAGCAGCTTCCTGTAGGGTTCTATTCTTCCTTTCTACTATGCCATTTTGTTGGGGGGTTCTAGGACACGAAAATTCGTGTTTATATCCATTTACTTTGCAGAATTCTTCGAATCTTTGATTCTCGAATTCTCCCCCGTGGTCAGACCTAAGTCTTTTTATTTTGGTATCATTTTGATTTTCAATCAATTTGCAAAAGTTGTTAAATAGGTTCAGGGTTTCATCTTTGGTCTTTAGAAACCTAACCCAGGTGAACCTAGAGTAGTCATCAATTATCACTAAGCAGTACCGGTTTCCACTTAGTGACTTGGCTCCATGTGAATCAAAAAGGTCAAGGTGTAGGAGCTCAAGTGTGGTTTGAGTTTGATCAGATTGGATCAATTTGTGACTAGACTTGGTTTGTTTGCCTTGATTACAGGATTCACATATTAGGTTTTCATTACTCTTAATTTTAGGAACACCCTTTACTAAGCCAAGTTGGGTAATTTTTGAGATAGTTCTTAGATTGGTATGACCTAATCTCCTATGCCAGAGTTTTGATTGTTCTAACTGTGTTAACATGCATTTGGGTATAAGGGGAAGATTTATAGTATATATATTGTTTTTCCTAGTGCCCTTAAGCATGATTTCTGAGTCTTGTGCGTTTCTAATTAGGCAGTTAGAATTGTTGAACGTAACTAAATAACCAGAGTCACATAACTGACTTATGCTAAGTAAGTTAAAATTAAAGTTTTCTACTAATAGAACTTTCTTAATAATGAAATTGGATTTAAGTTCAATATTACCTGACCCAATTACCTTGAGTGTGGCATTGTTACCAAATGCTACTGAGCCCAGGTTTTTGAACTTGAGTTTGGTGAACTTCAATTTGTCCCCAGTCATATGTCTGGAGCACCCGCTATCTAACATCCATTGGTCCAAATCTTTATGTTCCTACACATAAAGAATTTTTGATGATTTGGATCCAATTTGAGTTAGGGATAGCTTAGATTGAGTTTCACTTCCTAGTCTGTCTCACCCCAGTCTAGGGTTTTCAATCACGTTAACCTTAAGGTTTTTGTGAGACAGGTTTGAAGGTAAAAATTAATTTTGAAAGGGAATTTTCATTTATTTTGAAAAGATATTTACTTTTGAAAACAGATTAAGTGTTTTTCAAAAGATAATAAGTTTGAAAAATAGAGGTTTTGAAAAACAGTTTAGAATCTATAATTATTTGAAATTTGAGTTAGATTCGAATTTGACAAAAGTTAACTTGAATTTGAATTTCAGAAATTGGCTTCCAGGTCTTGGCGAGGCACTAGGCCTTCTTTGGCCGAAGCCTTATGGGATCATCCACCCTTTCCTTGACAAAGCCTTTTAATGAAATTTCATTTTCAAATTAAATTAGGTCATTTTCTGGTCTAACTAGCTTGGGTCTTGGATCGGTAGCTTCGGCTAGTTCCGCCAAATTGGCTTCCCTAACGTACTATCATCTCACCTCCTCCCAATACTATGTTTTCAATTTTCAAGTAATTTTAGTCCTTAAATCTAAGAATTCCTTAAATCTAAGCATGGCAATTTGCAAGAAATTAAATAAACACACAATCAATCAATTAAAAAAAACTATCTAATTATAAAAATTGTTTTGATTTTGGCTCCCCCTGGACTATAGCCTCTATATGGGTTAGGCAAGAGGTGAATCTTGTCCTTGGGGATCCAAAATTGATTTGAACCAGTTGGTTTAGTCAGGCACAGTTTTGGCACCCATGCCTGAACCTTAGGTCTTGACTGGTTCAGTACAGCAAAGTAAGATCTTTGCCGAGATTTGGTTCTATAGCCAAGTCCGGATCGGTTTAGAACAGACTTCTGTTTTCCCAGAATCATATCAAGATTCTTGGAACCAGAAGTGAATCGTTCTAAAGCTGTTCTTAAATCCTTGACTTGAGTTTTCAAGGAGAAATTCTCTGATTCAAGTTTCTCAACTTGATTAGGGGTTTCTTCCTGAATTTTCTCAGTTAAGGAATTAGAATCAGCTCCCTCTTTCAGGAGTTTTACTTCCTGTCGGAGGGACTCGATTCGGAGTTTGGCTTTCGCCAAATCTCGGGATAGATAGGAAATAAGAGAATTTAATTGCGATTTTGAAAAACCCGTTACCTTTATTTCGCCGTCTTCGGAGAATGTCAGCTTGCCGTCGTCCCGTTCCGAGTCTGAGTCAGTCTCGATTTGATCCGAAGCGGTCAGGGCTAGAAGATTGGACTGAGGTGCTTCTTCTTCTTCTTCTGAGGAAGACTCGTCCCAGGTTGCTTGGAGTGCCTTCTTCTTTCTGTTCTTTTTGGACTCCTTTAGACTTGGACATTCAGTCTTGTAGTGGCCCTTCTTCTTGCATTCGTAGCAGGTTACGTTGGGCTTTTGTTTGTCAGTTGCCGGTTCATCTTGTCCGTCCTTTCTTCGGCTTGTTCTCCGTGTGTTAGTTTGGTTCTTCAACTTTTTGTAGTAGCTTCGAGCTAGCCGGACCAGTTCTGATTGATCTTCTTCTTGATCTTCTATTTCTGAATCTGAGGTAGATTCAGGTTCAACTTGAATTTTCTTCTTGGTCATTTTCCCTGTTTTCCCTGCAAAAAAGGCTATACTTTTCTCGACCAAATTGGAGTTAGTCTGTTCATGCAGCTCAAGTTCAGAAAATAACTCATCTAGCTTAATTTTTGAAAGATCCCTAGAGACCTTGTATGCATCTACCATAGATGCCCACAAGGTGGTCCTAGGGAATGCATTTAGGGCGTACCTTATCAGATCACGGTTTTGAACCTGGTGACCTATTGCGTGAAGACCATTCATCAGCTCCTGGATTCTGGCGTGGAGCTGGGCTGCTGTCTCGTTATCTGCCATTTTGATAGTGAAGAGCTTGTTCAGTAGCAAGTCTCGTTTGCTGATCCTTGTATCTGAAGTTCCTTCGTGGAGTTCAATCAATTTAGCCCATAGTTCCTTTGCACTTTTGAAGGGTCCTACGCGGTTCAGCTCTTCTTAGTTAGTCCGCATTGTAGAGTCTGGGTTGCTTTGGCGTCTGCTTCAATCTTTCGTTTAAGGGCAGTGTCCATTCTGAGTATTGTGGTACACTTCAGCATT
>JAGFNQ010003803.1:398824-450074 GCA_024364735.1 Boesenbergia rotunda | reverse complement strand
ATGTTTTCAAAAGGAAATCTTTTCATAAAATACTATGCTCACTATGTCTACCATGCTTAATGATCCATGTCTTTACACGTTATGTTTACCATGCTTAATGACTTCTATGCTTAACATGTTATGCTTCTATGCTATACTTGATACGCTTACGAATTGACGACGTTTTGTGAGTAGGACAAGGCCTTACTAAGCGTTGCTTATAGTTTTAGTGTTCTTATGCTACAGGACACTAACTAAGGAAGCTGCAGGAAGAAGAGCAAGGGAAATGTGATAGTGACGGTGGATTAAAGATCTTGCTCGCTCTATGTTTTGTTTTAAATTTTGAAACCTAAGGATGTTATACACCTTCTTCTGCACACTACTCTAAGATTGCTCTTATGTTTGGCATTACTCTACTTCATGATAAGTTTTTGCTATACTTGTGAACATATGATGTCTTCATCTTGACTGTATGGATACACCACTCTATTTGATTATGCTAAAGTAGTTGATATGATACTTCCCTCATAACATACTATCTTGTTTATGCTCATGATCCACTAAAACTCTGTCATACTTGCCATGCCTAGTTATGCTTAGATCACTTATGATATTCGGCCATCACTTGCTGGTTTGAGTCCTCTCATGTTCAACACCCTTATGCTCCCCATGTTGCATGTCACGATCATGTTAAAACCTTCCATATGTTTAGATCCTTACTTGTCAATATTGTATCATGCGCATGGACTCTACATACATTATGCATTTCATGAAACTTGCTCCTAAATGCTATGATGCCCATACATGTTTCGGCCTACTCATGTATAAAATTTGTTTTTAAACCCTAAGCTTCATGCTCTCACGTACATGCATGATCTACATGCTTCCAAGTCTTATGCTTCCGCTCTTGTATGATCGCATGCCTCTAAAGCTTAGATGGAAATGAATACATGAAGTAGTCATGATTAACATTACATGAATGATGTTATGCTTCCGCTATATGATGCATAAAGTAGTATAAATATAAGCATGAGTAAAGATGTTATGAATGTTAAAGTAACGCCACAAATCCTTAGAGGATTTAGGGCGGGGATTTTACACCTTTCTTGGATTCCGACATGCTAATCCTTTCTAGCACTCGGTCTATATATGTAGACTGCGAAAGACCAAGCAACCATTTTGATCTATCTCTATAGATTCTAATCCCAAGGATATAGGTTGCTTCTCCTAGGTCTTTCATGGAGAAAGTTTTGGACAACCAAATTTTAACTGACTGTAAGACTGATATATCGTTTCCTATAAGTAATATGTCATCAACATATAACACTAGGAATATGACTGCACTCCCACTAACCTTCTTGTACACACAGGTTCATCAGGATTTTGTGAGAAATCAAATTGATTGTCTCATCAAAACGGATGTTCCAGCTCCTGGATGCTTGCTTTAGTCTATATATGGATCGTCGAAGCTTGCATACTTTGGTTTTATCAACCGATGTGAAACCTTCAGGTTGAATCATGTATACATCCTCAAGCAGGTTTCCATTAAGGAAAGCTGTTTTCACATCCATTTGCTATATCTCATAATCATAATGAGCTGCTATGGCCAGGAGCATCCGAATGGATTTAAGCATAGCTACTGGCGAATAGGTTTAGTCATAATCAATTTCTTGTTTCTGACGATATCCTTTTACCACTAATCTAGCCTTAAAGGTAACAACATTACCTTCCATGTCGGGTTTCTTCATGAAAACCCACTTGCACCCTATGGGCTTAATCCCTTCAGGTGGATTAACCAAGTCCCATACTTGATTTTTGTACATGGAATCCATTTCCGACTTCATGGCTTCAAGCCATTTATCCCTTTCTGAATTTTTCAGAACATCTTCATAACTGATAGGTTCGTCATCGCTAATGAGTAACACGTTGTTCGATTCACTTATGAGAAATCCATATCTCTCTGGAATATTGCGTGTCCTATTAGACCTACGAAGAAGTGGTGTTGATTTAGGTTCAACTGATAGCTCATCATTATGAGTTATTAGTTGTGGGTCTAGACTAGGTGTCTCTCTAATGTCTATTGGAGTTCCTTGAACTTCTTCAAGTTCAATACTACTCCCACTGTTTTCTTGTAAAAGAAATTCTTTTTCTAGAAATACAGCATGCCTTGAAGCAGACACATTTTGTTCTAAGGGATGATAGAATTGGTAACCTTTCGTTTCCTTAGGGTATCCAATAAATAGACATTTATCAGACTTAGCATCCAATTTGTCTGATACAGTCCACTTCACATAAGCAGGACAACCCCATATCTTTAGGTGAGATAAATGAGGTTTCTTACTATTCCACGTCTCATATGGAGTAGTAGAGACTACCTTGGTCGAGACTCTGTTTAGCAAGTAAACAGCTGTCTTAAGCGCATAGCCCCAAAAGAATTTTAGAAGAGTTGCATGATTCATCATAGATCTAACCATGTCCATCAAGGTTCGGTTACGCCTCTCAGATACACCATTATGCTGTGGTGTATATGGCGGAGTCCATTGAGACAATATCCCATTGTCCCTAAGATAATCTTGAAACTCTATACTTAAGTATTCACCACCCCGATCGGATCAAAGTATCTTAATACTTTTGCCAAGCTGTTTCTCTACTTCACTTCTGAACTCTTTGAATTTCTCAAAAGCTTCAGATTTGTGTTTCATTAAGAACACATACCCGAATCGTGAGTGATCATCGATAAAGGTAATGAAGTAGTTATAGCCTCCATGTGCAAGAGTTGACATTGGTCCACATACAACAGTATGTATTAGACCAAGCAATTCTCCCACTGGTTTACCTTTTCTGGAAAAGGTAATTTGGCCATCTTGCCTTTAAAGCATGATTCACATGTATCAAATGAACCGGGTTTAAATGATTCCAGAATTCCACATTGGTATAATTTGGTCATGCATTTCTTGCTTATATAGCCAAGACGACAATGCCACGTGTAGGAGTCTATTTGATTATCTATTCGAGTACGTTTGTTGCTAACTTCAATATTGAAAATGTCACCGGATAAATCTAACGTGTAGATACCATTGCATAATGTTCCGGTCCCATAAAAAACATCATTTAAAGTTATGTAACAACAATTGTTACTAAAAGTTAAATGGTAACCCTTTTCATTCAAGCATGAAATAGATACAATGTTCTTTATTAACGAAGGAACAAAATAACAATTATCCAATTCTAAGACAAGTCCAGTAGGGAGCTTTAGCAAATATGTTCCGATGGAAATAGCAGCAATCTTTGCTCCATTTCCAACTCGCAAATTCGCTTCTCCCTTGACGAGTCTTCTTCTATTCCTTAGCCCCTGTATGTCATTACATATATGTGAGCTACACCCAGTATCAAGTACCTAGGTGTACGAGGAAATAGAGTGACATTCAATAACGAAGATGCCTGAAGAGGATGGGGCATCGGATGCCTTCTTCTTCAAGGACTCAAGATAAACCTTGCAGTTTCTTCGCCAGTGGCCCTCCTTGCCGCAGTGATGACAAGTGCCTTTTGGTGCCTTTCAATCCTTTTGTCCTTAGTTAACTTATTGGTGTCCAAAATGGAACGCAAATTCAGAGAAGACATGATCAGGTGATTATCCTAGAAATACAAATTGAGGTTATGTGATGAGAAGAATGCATCAATATACATTAATTAAATCCTATTTATTTTTCGAATTGAATAACCCTTTTTTATCAATTCGGGAGATCGTAGGAACATCTCCAAATAGGTTGATATCCAACCATAGATAAGAACAACCATGGCTGGAGTCCATCAAGTTATTCATAGCTATGAAGGTAGGTAATTATACCGATTACATATTACACATATGTAACTATTACATTATGCTATTAACTAATTGAATGTTTGCATAAATCATTGGGTTGTTAACTCATTAACAAGTATGCAACAATATACATAGCACCCAACTGCACCTCTCTTTACATCGACCTTGGCTGTGGCACAACAAATCGATGCTCCAAGCTTAAGGCTGACCCATTAATCAAGAAATAGTTTTAATATGGTTGGAGCTCATTCAACCGTTTAGTCAGGCTTGGATGTGTCCAACAACCAAAACTAAGGATTGACCTCTGACTCCAACTATATTAATCATAAACTAATTCCATGGTTTGAACATGTTGAGGTTCAAGCCGGGCATGGATGTGTCCATCAACCCAAACAAGAAACAAAACTCCGGTTCTAACCATATTAATGGAAGGTGTTGGCCTTAATATTTTGTAAGGGGTTTTGGGTCTCATCTTTTTCTTTTAAGCACATTCATGACATATAATTATGTCATGTAGTAACGATTTCCTTAATAAAGTATGTATGTGACTTAATTTATCAAGTCTCATTAATTGAATTAGGAACCGGATTTCCTAATTCTAATTTCATACATTATTCAAGGAATTATTTTGGGAAACAATTTCCTAAATTATCATAATCAATTTCGGAATTAATATTTTTAAGACTTTGATTTCTTTAAATCAAATCTTATTAAATTAAGAGACAGATTCCCTTAGTTCAACCACATATTATTTTCATGAAAATCTTATTTAAGGAAATATACTCTATAGGAAACAATTTTCCTAATTAATTTTAGAGACAATAATATGTAAGAGCATCACCTCATAAATCAAATAAGGAAATTATCGTTTGAGAATCACCTCAAAAAATTTCCAAGATTTGATCACATATTTTATTTATGAAAAATTAATATTAATAACTTAATTTGGACGGCTCCCCGAGGCTCAATCCAAAATAAGAATTTATTGATAATATAATTTGGACGGCTGCCCTAGGCTCAATCCAAATTAAACATTTGACAGCTTAAATTCAATTTAGGAAATTTAATTATAACAACTAACTTTAAATTGGACGGCTCCCCGAGGCTCAATCCAAAATAAAGAATTTTGTAAATAATTTAATTTCTAATTATAAATTTAAATGTCAATTAATATTCCCATAATTTGTCTAGACTTTCTTGAAAGAAAGTGCCCAAAATTGCGAGCTTTCCATAAATGGAAAGTTTCCAAAAATAGAAGGTTTTCAAAATAATTGTAAGTTTCTGGTACAAAGAAACCTTACGTTTTTCCAAAATTGGAAAATTTCTAAAATAGGAAATTTCCAAAATTGGAAAGTTTTCAAAAATGGAATGTTTTCACAATTATCATAAAATTTCAGAAATAGAGATATTTCAAAAGATTGCGAAATTTCATGAGGATTTCCAAACCTTGAAATTCCTAAATCGAAAATTTACCATAATTGGAAAGTTTTCATAATTGGAAAATTTTCCAAAATTGAGATCATGACAAAGTTTTCAGCAAAACAATTATATGATTATGTCGAACACTAACCGGCTATGATACCACTGTTGGGACCGGGTGCATGTTGACATGAATGCGGGTTCATAATTTTAAAATTAATTACGTGCAGCGGAATGTTTAGCATAAATAATTTCTCAAATTATTTAACCACACATCTAAACATGCAACCTTATCTTGTGTAGACATGATCATATATTTAAAATTTTGCAGAAACGTAAACTAATTTACTTGTTACCTCGCGTAACTCGAAGGAAGGGACGAGATCCAACCGTAAGCGTCCCTCGGAAGCTCCGCCTCTATTCGCGTCCACGCCGAGTATCTTCGGGATGACTTCGCAAAGCCACGAGTTTCGTGTCCTCGAGAACTACTAGATTCTCCGAGAACGCGATAAGAAAAATCAAGAGAGAAGTAATCACATCGGAAAAACTCACCACCAAGGTTGGACGGAATCACAATTCCGACGAGAATGAGGAAGATGACTTGCGCCCAATCCCAAGGTGATGATGGCCGGAGAGGAAGATCGTCCCAACGGAAGAACTTCGTCGCCTCGGTGCTTCTCCATGTGCTCACGGCAAGAAGAAAGGGGGAGAGGCTTGTGGCCGGCCAAGAGGAAGAAGGGAGGAGAGGGAGAGAGCCCAAGCAAGAATACTTGGATTGATTTCCAAGCCTTGCCTTGGGTCCTTTATATAGTGGCCTCTCAACCGCCAAGTCTCCTTTTTCTTATGGAATAAATTTTCATAAGAAATTTATCATATAAATTTTCTATGACTTATTCCATCATGTCAAGTTTTATCATATTTTAATTTACGATAAAAATCAACCAAGTCTCTTTTTTCTTATGGAAAGAAATTTCTTATCATGGTAAATCAATCCATGATTGATTTTATAAAATAAAATAAACCAATCCATGGTTCATTTTAATTTCCATGAAAAATAAATTTCTTTATATAAATTTCTTTATCATGGTAAATCAATCCATGATTGATTTTATAAAATAAAATAAACCAATCCATTGTTCATTTTAATTTCCATGAAAAATAAACCAAACCTTGGTTTAAAAAATGTATATCATCCATAATTTTATAAAACAAATCACACTTGGTTTATTTTATAAATTGAACCGAAACTTGGTTCTCTCCCTTTGTTGTGGCCGGCCAAGCAAAGAGGGTGGGGACCCTCTTTGGCCGGCCTATCCAAGCCACGTCCCAATGAATTAAACTCATTTAATTCATCTATTATGTCTTCAAAAGACTTAGCCATTTTACGCTTCCGATGCGTCTCTGAAAAATTCAGATTCGACTTATCGTTTGGCTCAACCAAACCTAATCTCTCTTGATTGGAAAATCAAATTTTCATCTCATTTTAAATCCCTCGGATTACTCGTAGTGCGTGTGACTAAATAGGCTTTCGATTTATGTTGGCCGTCTATAATTAACCAATTATAGAACGATCATGAGTGGCACCTAGTAGTACATCATGATCCCCAATTAATCGAAAGATCAACGGTTGACCTCAGAAACAATTCTGAAACCCTTCAGTAGCTATAATGAATCGTGCCCCATTCCCTTCACCATCTTATACCCACTTGGTTCAGGACATGGTCTATGTGTGTCAGTCCCCACTAGGCTGACTACGTCACACCTAGCCCAAGTAACGTTTTCTCGTTCTATGGATTCTAATTACTCTCATGTATCTAAGAGATTCATACTCTGAACATGTCATGCTCTGGCCAGAGGCTTCGAGTAACAATCCGATGATAGACCTTGGGTATACATCTCCTCGCAAGGAGTGGTGAATCCTTTGTAGGCTGTTCAAACATCTTCGGGCACTTCGGCTTATACCCAATCATCCTGGGTCCACACCTCCTTGGAGATGCTTGCTTAAGATGTCAAAGTATAAGTCTCCATGACCAAGATAACTTGAACACCGCAAGTCAAAGGAACATCGCACTTAAGCTGCAGTAAGAACTTCACTGACATGTCTATATGTAGACTACCATATGAAGTTTTACAGCCAGTCACTCCAATGAACTAGTTCCCTTAACTAGCATTCATGTTTATCTCTGGACATCCCAATGTCACTAGCCAGTGAGAATCAGCTGATTAGAGAATAACCCATGCTAGTCTCAACAGAATTGATATTGTCCGTATTTATCAATTCATTGACTAGGGACAATTTCAATACTTCACAATTGCACATGTAGAGATAATCACTAGTTGTGAATTCATCACAAATTCTCTCATGCTGTGAATTGTATTGCGGACATTCAGTAAATGAGTTTAAGATCTCAATCAAATACAAAAACATGTATACTCAAATAGTGAATATTCATTTATTAAAATAAATGATTACAATCATAAGGTGATTGCCTTAGGACACTTTTCTCATATCACTAACAATATGCATGTTTGCCTTGTATTTATGTATCTTGCAGGTACCTAAAAGTGAAGACAAAGCAGGCAAACAACCAAACAAACAAGGCTGGAATAGGGTTGCTAGGCGCCCCCATCAACTAGGGCACCTCAATGAATGGAGGCAAACCAAGCGCTACATTCAGGCGCCCCATATTTCACAGGCACCCCATATGTCACAGGAGCCTTGGTTGAAAGTTGTATCTACTGCTGCGAGTTCGAAGCAGAGATAAGCTTTGACCAAGCTCAATGAGGTGCCTCAAAGGTCCCAGGTGCCCTGGTCAAGGGCTTTATCGGCTGCGGCGAGTTCGGCACGGAGATAAGCTTTGACCAAACCCTGTGAGGTGCCCTAGTGATCACAGGCGCCCTAATGAAGAATATAAAAGGGGCTTCGACCCCAAGGCTCAGAACATAACTTCTGAAACCATTCTAAGCTTCCAAAGTGATGACAAAGCACTAACGACGAAGCTCTGCGACCAGGAGGCTCCAGGAGGAAGTGTGCGGCACTTCGGAGGTCCAGATCGGTCGAGTCTTCAATTCTTGTTGTTCGGTTTGATTTACATTTCAGTACTTAAGTAATTTAACATTTGTGATTGTATATCTTGCACTGTAAGACGGGTTTCTCCACCTCTGGAAAGTCCGAAAAGGAGACCATTAGTGGACGGGCGTGTAACGCCCGCCTTCCCCCCCCCCCCCCCCCATCTCATGGTGTGGCGAGAAAGGCATCGTTACGCTTAACATACATGGACTTATAGAACATCTTAATGCAGCGGAATAAATTTTTTTTTCCTTCTAAACATGCTTTTAACCATGCAACTAATACATGAAACATCTATACATGCCTAAACTTATCATTCATAAACTTACATGCATAGCATCATAACCTAACCGTTCCATAACTTATTCATCATCATCATAAGTAGCAAGTAACTTATCCGTAAACATAGCATCATGAGTCTTAAGTCATTCACTAGGCATAACCATTATAAACATAACATAAAATCTAAGGAGGCATTTTCAAAACCCAAGACATGCGATATGTGTAAATAAGAGGAATCCTTTGCCAAGTCACCGCCACACACACACATGCTTTTGCCTCTCCTGCTGCTTCCCTTAGTAACCTCTTGCTTGATCTGCGGTACGAGGAAAATAAGACTATAAGCATACAGGCTTAGTAAGACCCTTTCCTACTCACTAAAACCATACGTCACTTAAACATAAACATATCAAGTATCTGACATAACATAACTCTGAACATAAACATAAGCATAGTCATGGCATAAGTCATAAGCATATGAACAACTACATAGCATGATTCCTAACATAACCATATATCTACAACATACTTAGCATGGCATAAATCTTAACATACATGAACATGAGACATACTTATACATGGCATAATTCTTAGCATACATGAACATGAAACATACTTATCATAGCATGAGATATAAGCATAAGCATAAGCATAAAACATACTTACCCTGGCGCGATGCATAACATGGATGTATGCATGAGTCAAATGCATTTACTACGTAAGGATGCTTAGTTTTAAAATCATACTTTTAAATTCTTAGCATAAACATAACATCATTGGGGTCCCCGGCTTGTACCACATACATACATCATAAGCGTGCATCCCTAAGTAAATACGAGGTAGCTAGCCTCGACCTACTAGGGTAAGGACAGCATAGTCGGTAGTCCCAGAACCAGGGCGTTCTTAAGGTGCCCATCCCTGTTGCACAGCTTCGGTAGTGCCAGAACCGTGGACAGCTTCGATAGTCCAGAACCGGGGCGTTCTTAAGGTGCCCATCCCTTGGACCCTTACTTCGGTCCGGTACAAGCCTCATTCATAAAATAAAATAACTATGCATGCTTCATCATTCATACTTGTCATTCATACTTATCATTCATACTTATTTCATATCATAGTTATGCCTTTATCATTCATACTTATCATTCATACTTAAGGCATAACCATCATCTTCATTTATACTTATCATTCTCTATTCATAAAATAGGACATACATGCATAATCATGTTTCTAGTCATAAACATTACCTTGGTTCATAAAGCTTGCATGATCTTGATACATAAATAAACATGCACTTCAGACATGATACATTTCATCTAGCATACATAATCCTAGTATTCATCATAAAGCATGGATGGTAGGCCACATATAAATAGGACGGATACTACTAGGGTTCATGACATTCATTCTAAAACATGCATATACCTTCATAAACCATAAATCTATTATAATCATTTATCAACTTACATGCATCATTCTAATTATCATAACATATTCCTACCTCAATTACATATATTCATGGTATATGATCTAAATATTCATGGGTGAAGCATAACACAAAATCTAACATACATAATCATGTGATATAACACCTAAACAAAGATTTTTGTACATAAAGGTCCTTATCTCATGCTTAACTACCTACTATCATCATGGTAACTTATAAACATGCATTCTTGAGATCTTAACCCAACCTAAACCCTTGGTTTGGGTCTTGGCCGAAACCCTAAGGGGCCATGGGTCCATGGAAAATTTTTCTTAGGTCATAATTAACATCCCATACCTCACATATCATGCCATGGAAAAATCATTTGAACCCTTGATTGGACTTAACCTTAAGTCCTAGGCCTAAACATGGGTTGGCCGAAACCCTAGGAGGGTGACAAGCCCATAGGAAAAATTCATATAATTACTATTATTACTCATAATATACCATAGGAAACATATTAATCATGCTTGGAAAGGTTGGAGTTTACCCTAGCCCTTTTTACCTTGATGTGGCCGAAACCCTAGATGGGTTTTAGGGCACCAAAAATTTCCCTAGATCATAATCTATGCCTTACATAACATCATGAAACATTTAAGAGCACAAAAGAAAATTTACATCATCCCTAAGCCCAAGCAATAGCCTTGGCCGAAACCCTAGGCTCCACTTCATGGTTTTTTTCCAACTTAAATCTTAAACAAACATCTAAATCTTGTTAAGCATCAAGAACAATCATACCACAGGTGAGAAGGGTCTTACCTTGAGTTATCTTTGGTTTTTAGACCTTAAAAGAGAAGAAAATTGGAAATCTCTTTGACACTTGAACCCTCCTTGCCCTTGTAGCCTTGGAAGAGAACCTAGATCTTCAAAAGGGAGTCTCCTTGTGGAGTTTTTCCAGGGGAAATGGGGCTTGGGGGTTTCGGCTAGGAGGGGAGGAAGAAGAAGAAGAGAAGAAAATGAATTGATGGAATGAGAGAAGAGAAAGGTAACTTCCCCTCTTATGCTTTTAATCCACATTAAGGGGGGTAAGTGAAGAGTCATGGTGTCTCTTCCCTTGATGGCTCCTCCTTCTTCCCAAGCCTTAACAAAAATCCACTTCATTCCCTCATAGCACTCCCTTGCTAGGTGAATTGGTTAGAGCATGCATGGTTGTACTAGAGGTCCAAGGTTTAATCCTTGGTGCATGTACTAATTTTCTATTTTATTTTTATTTTATTTTTTATTATTTCGAAAATTCCTTAAAAATTCCCCCATAATTATGTTAATATTTCCCATAAAAATCCATTTATTTTTATATTAAATTTTACCTAAAATCCGCCAATAATCATGGTACTAGAAAGCCCATATAAGGCCCATTAGTACTTAGTTTCTCAATTTAAATGAGAAAACCATGGGTTTCTAGGCTAAGGTTCGTACTAATATTTCTAGACCCTTCGGAAAATTATCTAGACATGCTTAATATTTTAAAGAAAATATTAAGAAAATTTTCCGGGTCGTTACAGGGCGTTCCCGTGCTTAGGTCTTGGATGTACTGACCCTGGGGGGTCAGGAACCAAGTAAAATCCCATGTGCAATTTGTGTCGTTCTTTATTTTTCTGTTTTATTTTCCACTGTGCTACTAACGCTCTGTTTAGACCAAATCTTGAAAGTATAAGAAAGATAATTTCCATGAAAGATTTATGGTCGATATTCCCCTCTATTGACGGCACCGGTCCAACATCTTCGGCTAGTTCCACCATACTAAACAAACCAAGTAGGGTACGCCTTACCTTACTTGACCTTATTAGAAGGGATTCCCTAACGTACTATCATCTCACCTCCACCTAATAATATGTTGTTCAAGTTTCAATTAGTTTTTTTCCTATAACAGTTCTAAATCATGCATAATTTTAAATATGAATGTCATGACAAATATATAAAAAATAGCAAATGCATGAGCATGACAGTTATGCATGATTCAAACAATTCAAATTGTTTTACTTAAGTTTCTAATAATGTATCAAATTCTCGATTTGATACATGTCGTGTGAACCCGCGAATATGCCAATCCACTTTGACATATTTAATATTATTAAATTGATTGTTGCAGTTTGGGTAAGATTTTATTTAATTTGAGTTTAAGTTATTAAGATTTTAATTTATGTTATTTAATATTTTAATTTGAGTTTAAGTCATTAATATTTTAATTTGAGTTTAAGTTATTAGGATTTTAATTTAAGTTTAAGTTATTTAAAAGTTAGAGTTAACCTTGAGGTTATTTAGGAATTAATTGTAATTAAATTGATTAAGAATTAAATTAAGGTAAAAATAATTACGATTAAATTAACTAAGAATTAATTAAAATAAAATTAATTAAGGATTAGTTAATTAAGGATTAATTAAAATTAAATTAATTAAGAATTAATTAATGATTTAATAATGGTTGAAATAATTTAGGAAAAAATTAAGGTAAAAATTAAGATTTAATTGAAATAATTTAAGGATTAATTAAAGTTAAATTAATTAAGAATTAATTAAAGATTGATTAGGCTAATTGAGGATTAATTAAATTAATTTAAGGTTAAATATAGAATTAAATTAAGGTTAAAATTTTTTTAAAATTTAATTAAAGTTTTTTAGATTTAACTTGATTTATGTTTCAAAATTTCTGGGTTAATTAAAAGTTGTGGGTTTAATTTCATCATTTTCATTATTTCAAAAATTGCTGACTTATCTACTATTTCTTCTTTATTTAATTTTTTATGTTTTTCTAACAATTCTAATTTGCTTGAATTTTTATAAATTTTATTAACTATAGCTTTGATTCTAGAAAATTCAATTTCCTCCTCATCCTCATCATCAAAATCATATCCTTTTACATCTTCATAATAGGGGAGTAATTTTCAGGGTTACTAGTTAATGTTTTATAATTGTTTTAAGGATTATCCAAGAAATTAATAATTAAATTATTATCTAAAACGATTTCATCTCCACTATTTGTTGGTGCAGGCAGCACCTAAGTCAAACTGGGTTTTGATAATGGCAAAGGGTTCAGAAGTTAAGATGTTATTGTGATCTAACACGTTCACTGAGTGTGCAGGAAGAAGTCCTAGCCACACTAGGCAAGAAGTCCTGGCAAAGGGCTGGGCAAAGAAGTCCTGGTCAAAGACTGGGCAAGAAGACCTGACCGGAAGTTGGGCAAAGAAGGCCTGGTCGAGGACTGGGCAAGAAGTCCTGGCAAGGGGCTAGGCACCGAAGACCTGACCGGAAGTTGGGCATCGAAGACCTGACCGGAAGTTGGGCACGAAGACCTGGTCAGGTGGATCGGGCAAAAGTCCAACCAGAGGAGCCAGTTAGCAAAAGGTAAACTCTCTTGAGAGGAGTAGGTGAGGACGCGTTCACCGTCGAGGGAACAGTAGGCGTCAGTTCGACCTAGGGTTCCATTTGGGAGACCCAAAGTTAGAACCAAGACAGCTACGACTGTAACTAATGCTTGTTATGTGTTGGGACTAACCTAAGTTGCAGGGTCGAAGGACTGGTCATCTGCAAGTGAGGTGCTTCACTGAGCCTAGGCGCCCAGATGGACTCAGGCTCCGGAATGGGCTCAGGCGCCTGTATGGATATGGGTGCCCAAGTGTGAAGGAAAATTCCCAAACTCAGTTACGAAGCCTCTGGACCAAGGCAGATCAGGCGCCTGTGAGGTCACAGGCGCCCCCATCAGCTCAGGCGCCCATGTGGAGGTGGATAAGCACTGACCGAGCCTGCGGATAAGGATTCGCGCAGGGAAGGCCATGTGTTAGGCACCCCCATCGTCACAGGCGCCCATATGAGCACTATAAAAGGGAGTGCACCCCAAGGCTTTGACATCCATTACTTCCAACGCTCCAAACACTTTCGCTCAAGCGTTGCGCTCCGGTAAAGTTTGATTTCGAGATTCCAGTGCCGACGACGACCCTCTGCTCCGAATCTCAATCCACCTCGGGCCTCGGTAAAAT
This sequence comes from Boesenbergia rotunda, assembly GCA_024364735.1. Lineage (NCBI taxonomy): Eukaryota > Viridiplantae > Streptophyta > Magnoliopsida > Zingiberales > Zingiberaceae > Boesenbergia > Boesenbergia rotunda. The sequence continues at coordinate 436,047 of JAGFNQ010003803.1, read as the reverse complement.
TTCATTTTACGAAAGTGTTGTTATTTAAATTTCCAAATTCTATATCTGTACTATCAATCTGTAAACACCTTTCTGAATATAGAATTGCTCAAAGTAAACGGTCAAGGACCGTGGGCCTTGGAGTAGGAGCCGACCACGACTCCAAAACAAGTAAAAAACTACTTGTGTTCTCGTGTGTTCTATCTTTTTCCGCTGTGTATATTCTTTAACTGTCGGAAAATTTTATAACGATATTCACCCCCCTCCCTCTATTGTTTTCTTCGATCCAACACTATTTTCAGAAATATCATCATTATCCTCAGACATATTTTCAATATTCTCTGAAATATCATTATTATCCTCAGAAATATTTTTAGAAAAATTATCCTCAACATCTTCCTTATCCTCAGAAATATCTTCAACATTTTCAGAATTATTTTGAATATTATCAGAATTAATTTTACCATTATCAGAATTAATTTCAAAATTATCCTCAAAATTTTCAGAAATATTTTCAATATTATCCTTAACATTTCCAAAATTAATTTTAGAAATTATTGTATTGACATTGAGGATTAAACGATTAATATCTGATATCTTAACCTTATCTACATTTGATAATTGGTCATGCATGATATTAATTTGACTATGCAATAATTCTAATTTTTCAAAAAAATTATCTTAGTTATCTAAGTTATCATTCGACTGTGTAGGAATTTGAAAATTCTTATGAACATAAATTTTTTGTACCTTTGACGAACATTGATTCATGTAGTGTCTGTGCTTTTGACATTTGAAGCACTTTATTTGACTTTTTGTTGGTGCCCCAGTTGGTTTTGATGTGATCAACCATATTAGGTTAGGTCCTGTTGGGTTTAATCCCTCTGCTAAGTGTGCAGGAGCTTAGGTACGGAGGAAGCCGAGCGTAAGACCTAGCGGACGAGAAGGATTGTGCAGGGAAGTGAGCCGACGGGCTCGGTACAATCCGAGGGACGCGGAAGCTGCGGAAGAGTATACCGGTGGAGCGAGAAGGACGTGCGCGGTGTCCGAGGGACGAGAAGCCGGGAGGAAGGACGCTCGAGGGGCGAAAGGCCGGAGTCGGGTTCGGGTGAGCCTAACTCCGGTTGGCCGGAAATCACCCAGAAGACGATGAATCAAAATGACTAGTCCAAGCGCCCAAAAGAAAAGAGAAAATTATTTGGTGCCACGAAGGATCGAACCCAAGACATCAACAACACACACTAACCCGCTTACCATTTGAACTAAAGGGCGATGGCAATAAAATGTTGCCAATATTACTACTTAGAGATTACAACAGCGACATGGAGATTCCAACAACCATCTCGAGGAAACAATTAAAACTTAAAGGATAATGTTACATTATCCTTTAATCAAATCCAATGGATACAGTTTAATCTCATCCAAGATCAACCATCCAGATTACATCCATGGATCAACGGCCAAGAGAAAAGTGATCAACAATCAACAATCCAGATTTATTCTCTTAGGCTATAAATAGACTTAGAGGTTTTACTTTAGAATTCAATTCTTTCTGTAATTTCTTTAAGTCTAAGTGTGCTTCAGTTGTAAGGCTTCTCCGCCACAAGGAGATTTTCTGATTGAGCGTTAACCGTCTTGGAAGCAACGACCAAGTTGCAACCAAGTTTTTCTTAAAGACGAGTGCCCTCTTGTTTTATTTATTAACCGTCTATTCACCCCCCTCTAGCCGGACCAACCCAATCCAACAAGTGGTATCAGAGCCAAGGTCGCCGCAGAAGGACTAATCGCCGACTGCAGCAATTTCAAGAAATATGGTTGGAGCCGTAATCTACCCGCCGAAATTTGAGGGGGAGTTCGCGATGTGGAAGCGCCGAATGCAGGTATTTTTTAAAACTGATATTGAATTGCTAATAATTATGAAAAATGAATTTTCAGTTCCTAAAGACAACAACGGCAAGGATAAAGAAATAAAGTCGTGGACCAAGAAGGAGAAATCAGACTTTGAAGCAAACGGCAAAGCTGAATTTCATCTACTAGCCGTTCTTCCCGCACAAGAAATTAACCGCATCAAGAATTACAACTCGGCAAAAGAGCTCTGGGAGAAATTCCTAGAATTGCATGAAGAGAAGAATAAGAAATCATACATCGCCGCACTGAACACAAGGAAGATCCAACTCGACGATGAGTCCTCGTCAGAGGAGTCGGAAGGTCAAGAATACGCGGGACTTGCGCTGATGGCAAACCATCAAGAAGGGAGCACTGATAAAGGGGGAGAGATGTCAGAAGAAAGCGACGACGAAGGAGGAACCTCACTTTTCGAAACTGACCCGGTAAGTGAGGTATGTCTACTTCCACCTGCTCGAATCTACTCGGTAATAAAATCCATGGTTAAGTCGATGAATAAATTAGAGATAGAAAACTCTGAGTTAAAAGAAAGATTTGGCACTGTATGCTCATCTGTTCTATCCGACCAATTAAAAATAGAAAATGAAAATTTGAAGAATCTAGTGGAGAAATTAGAAAATGATATTGCATGTTTAAGAATTAAAAAGAATTTTTATCCTGAAAATCTGAATTGGTATGTTAAAAATCATAAGGGCCAGATTAGGAAAATTCCTAGAAATTATATTCCTCCAAAGTTTTTGATTAACCCCGTAGATGAAAATTTATTTTGGATTCCAAAATTTATTTTAAACTGATAAGTTTTTTTGTGCAGAATTCTTTTACAAAAGTTATGTTAATAATTTTCAAATATTTTTGGTCAAAATTTGAAATTAAAATTAAAAAAAATAGATAAATAATTTATTTTTATTGATCTAATTTTTCATGATTCAGATATAGTGGAAAAACTCATTATAATTTTTTTCGAAGTATCTGTTATTTTCAGACTTGATAAACAAATTTAAAGCTGAAAATTTTTGTCTAAACTCATATCTTCATCTTCGACTTTGACAAAAATATTCAGATTTTTTTTCATAAAATGTTCGATTTTTTATGAATCGTTTATTGAAATTTATTTTTTATGAATCATAAAAAAAATTGGAATTAACTTCTGAAAAAATATGTCATTTTAAATTTGAAAAATTTGTGGTAATACGATTCTTTTTACTTAGAATATTTGTTATCACACTTAAAATTTTTCTTCTTCCCTAATTATATTTTCCCTTCCCTATTTTTTTTTGTCCCATTTTTTGCTGTGATCAAAGGGGGAGAGTAGTTCGGGGGAGGTTATGTACATGATTGTAAAATTTTTTATGCTTAATTCTGTTACAATACTATTATTGTTTGTTGTTTATCCCTAACTAAACCTAGGTTGATGCACATCAAAAAGGGGGAGATTGTTGGTGCCCCAGTTGGTTTTGATGTGATCAACCATTTAGGTTAGGTCCTGTTGGGTTTAATCCCTCTGCTAAGTGTGCAGGAGCTTAGGTACGGAGGAAGCCGAGCGTAAGACGTAGCGGACGAGAAGGATTGTGCGGGGAAGTGAGCCGACGGGCTCGGTACAATCCGAGGGACGCGGAAGCTGCGGAAGAGTATACCGGTGGAGCGAGAAGGACGTGCGCGGTGTCCGAGGGACGAGAAGCCGGGAGGAAGGACGCTCGAGGGGCGAAAGGCCGGAGTCGGGTTCGGGTGAGCCTAACTCCGGTTGGCCGGAAATCACCCAGAAGACGATGAATCAAAATGACTAGTCCAAGCACCCAAAAGAAAAGAGAAAATTATTTGGTGCCATGAAGGATCGAACCCAAGACATCAACAACACACACTAACCCGCTTACCATTTGAACTAAAGGGCGATGGCAATAAAATGTTGCCAATATTACTACTTAGAGATTACAACAGCGACATGGAGATTCTAACAATCATCTCAAGGAAACAATTAAAACTTAAAGGATAATGTTACATTATCCTTTAATCAAATCCAATGGATGCAGTTTAATCTCATCCAAGATCAACCATCCTGATTACATCCATGGATCAACGGCCAAGAGAAAAGTGATCAACAATCAACAATCCAGATTTATTCTCTTAGGCTATAAATAGACTTAGAGGTTTTACTTTAGAATTCAATTCTTTCTGTAATTTCTTTAAGTCTAAGTGTGCTTCAGTTGTAAGGCTTCTCCGCCACAAGGAGATTTTCTGATTGAGCGTTAACCGTCTTGGAAGCAACGACCAAGTTGCAACCAAGTTTTTCTTAAAGACGAGTGCCCTCTTGTTTTATTTCTTAACCGTCTATTCACCCCCTCTAGCCGGACCAACTCGATCCAACACTTTTGTCCCTCCGGACTCCTGGTGTTGGTACTTCCTTTGCTGCCGGTAGTGAAGAACGAATTTTACGAGTAGGACACTGATTTTTATTGTGTCCTCTCTCCCTGCACTTGAAACATATAATATGAAATTTAAAAATTGACATTCTTTAAAGAAAATGTACCTGATTCACCCCTGGGCTCCCCCTTAACTCCTGGCGTCTTTGCTCCGTCGGCTGTTAGTCCGATGAAGAGCTACCAAGCTCTGATACCACTTGTGGGGACCGGTGTCGTCGATAGAGGGGGTGTGAATATCGACCTTAAAAATTCTTGCTGAAAACTCATCTTTCGTAGACTTTCGATGTTCGTTCTAGATACAGAGTTAGTAGCAGCGGAAAAATAGATAGAACGAAAAACAAATCAACAGATTGCACACAGGATTTTTTACTTGATTCTCAACCCCCCAGTGTTAGTACGTCCATGGCCTAAGCACGGGAAATGCCCGTCCACTAATGGTCTCCTTTCTGGGCGTTCCGGAGGTAGAGAAACTTGTCTTACAGTGCAAGATACAATTACAAATATTTAAGAAATTAAATGCGGAAAGTAAATCAAACCAAACAAAAGAGTCGAAGACTCGGCCAATCTAGAACTCCAAAGTGTCACGCACTTCCTCCCGACACTTCCTTGGTCGTAGAGCTTCGTCGTTAGCGCATTTCTTCCATTTGGAATGCTTAGAATGTTCTTGGAATGGTTGTTTTGAGTTGAGGGGTCGAAGCCCCTTTTATAGCCATTTTACAGGGCGCCTGTGTTGAAGGAGGCGCCTCACAAGGTTTGGTCAAACATCATCTTCGAGCCGAACTTGCAACATGGATAAGCTCCCCCTTCCCAGGTACCTGACCCATACAGGGTGCCTGGGAGCTCTCAGGCGCCTGTGTTAACAGGCGCCTGGGAGGTGCCTGCCCAGTCCAGGGTGCTCTATAGCTGTGGGGCGCCTGTTTCAATACAAGCACCCTAGAGGTCTTCCAAGCAGCTTTTCCTTGTCTTGCCTCCAACTTTAGATACCTGCAATACAATCAAAGACAAGACAAATATGCAGATATATATTCTTAACCTTAACGACTTGGTTCTAACTTCGGATTTCTAACGAAAAACTAGGTTGAATCGACACCTATGTTCCCATCCCGGGCAACACGCCTTTCGCCTACTCCTCTCAGGAGAAGTTTTGCTAACCGGCTCCTCCGGTTGGACTTTTGTATAGCTTCACTCACCGGGACTTAGTGCCTAGCTTCACTCACTAGGATTTCGGTGCCCAGCCCTCGGCCAGGACTTATTGCCCAATTCCTCGAATAGGACTTCGTGCCCAGTCCACGACAAGGACTTATTGCCCAACCCTATGTCAGGACTTAGGTGCCCAGCCCTCGGCCAGAACTTAGTGCCCAATCCATGATTAGGATTCAGTGCCCAATTCTTCGAACCAGGAATTATTGCCTAGGCTAACTAGGACTTTATTTTACCTTAGACCGGATTTCTTGACTAACCCTTCCTTTGTCTAGTGTATCACTAACTTAAGCATATTGTTAAACATTGAAACACTAGAGGAGGACATCACCGATGCATCTTGCACCAACAATCTCCCTCTTTTTGATGTTTGACAATATCTCAAGTTAGATTGGATTTAAGGGTTAAGTTTTGATCCTTGGGATAAAATGGAAAGAAAAAAAATTTGATCTAAGTTTTGATCCTTGGGATAAGATGGAAAAAATTTTGATCTAAGTTTTGATCCTTGGGAGAAAACGAAAAAAATTCTAACTTAAGCTTCTCTCTCCCCCTTTGTCATACATAAAAAAAATGATAAAAAATCTTGCGCCAACAATGAAAATTTTTCTTCTCTTTTTGAAAGTACTTAGGATAATTCTTTGAAATCATATATTTTTTGATAAAACATTTTGAAACTCTACCCTTTTTATTTAAAAAAGACTAAGTACTAGTTTGTAAAGTATTATAAAAAAGAACCAAGTACTTAAATTGCACCTGGAAAAATATTTTGTACTTGGAAAAATATAATTTTTGAACTTAGAAGAAATTTGCACTTATAAAAGATTTTCACTTAGAAAAATATTGTGCATTTAAAAAGTATTCATACTTTGAAACATATTTTTCACTTAAAATATTTTTAAAAATTAATAAAATTTTGTTGTGAAAACATAATATTTTACTTGACTTGGCTTCTTTTCCAGTCTGACACAATCCTAGAAAACCTTGTTAACTACAAGGAAATTTCCTTAAGTGACCTGGAAATTCTCCGAACTCAAGTAAACATTATTTCAAATCGATGCAAAAGTCAAAAAGGATTTTGAAAATAAATTCTTGACTTGGATTCTTTTCCAGTCTGACACAATCCTAGGAAACCTTGTTAACTGTAAGAAAATTTCCCTAAGTATCCTAGAAATTCTCCAAACTCAAGTAGCATTAATTTCAAAAGGATTTCAAAAGTCAAAAAGATTTTCAAAATACGCTTTTTGAAGTTAATATTTTCAGAAGTCTTTATTTTTGAATAGATATTGTATAATTTTGAAGATGAGTTTTAAACAAAAGATAATATTATGTTTTCAGAATGAATTTGAAAATATAGTGTATGAAAACATAATAGTTTTTGAAACTTTTAACATTTCTTTTAATTTGACCTCCCCCTAAGCTTGACCCAGTCCTAGGAAGCTTGTTGACTACAAGTGATCTTCCTCTGAATCTTAGGGTTTGATTTAAACCAAATGAATTATGTAATAATTTTGAACAGTAATCATCAGAAAATAAAATTAATCTCTTTTGACTTAGACTCCCCCTAAATCTGACACAATTCTAGGAGTTCTTGTAGATCATGAAGAAGACTCCCTATGTGTCTTTAGGGTTTATCAAAATCAAAAGAGTAATATGTACAATGCATTTTGAACTAGTATGATAAAAGACATAATTTAACAAATATTTCGAAGGATAAAAATGAGTATTTGAGACAATTTTCGAAAAACACATTTTGAAATGATAGTAATTTTTAAAGCACAGTTTTCAAGAGACATTTTGAAATGATAGATGATAATTTTTCAACAAAATCATTTTCGAAAAGGATATAACAAGGTTTTTTGAAAGATCTGAATTTTCGAAAAAATAACTTTTAAAAGAATAAAAACACTCCCCCTGTACCTGACACTATCTGACTCTATCTAAGTGTCTTAAGGGACTTTAGTGTTGACCTAAAAAGGTTTGTGTCTAAGAGTGTAGGTCAAACAATTTTTTGAAAAGATATAATTTTTGAAAATGTAATATATATATATATATAAGCAATCAAGCAAGCATGAAATTCATAAAAACATTATTATGTTGAAACATTATTTTGAAAATAAATTTTTAGGAAAATATTCTAAGGATTTTGAAAATATTTTTGAAAAACATCTGTCAATTAATTAGTCCTTAACATCTCACCCATTCTAAATGTCTCAATACAAGCAAGCATAGTTGCCTTATGAGTGTACTGTGAGATGCTTGAATAATTTTTCTCAATTTATTTATAGATTGGTTGACCTTGAGTTATATTTGAGTTTAATCAATTTGTAATCTAAAAGTATATTTCAATAATCGGCTTCCAGGTCTTGGCAAGGCACAGAGGCCTTCTTTAGCCGTAGCCTTATTGGATCATCAACCCTTTCCTTAGACAAAGCCTTTTAAAGAAAATAATACCTTTATTTTACTCTTTGAAAAACTCTGGTCTAACTAGTCTAGGATGTGGCGAGGTAGCTTCGGCTAAAACGTACTATCATCTCGCCCCACCCTAGTACTAGGTTAGGCAAGTGTCAGTCAATCTTTTTCCTATCTAATCATTCTAAATCATGAAAAAAATTTAACATGAATGACATGTCATATATTAAAAAAAATAAGTAAATGCATGTACATGGCAGTTATGCATGAGTCAAACAAGTCAAAACATTTTATTTAAGTTTCTAATAATGTATCAAATTTCCGATTTGATACATGTCATGTGAACCCGTGAATATGCCAACCCACTTTGACATATTTAATATTATTAAGTTGGAGGTTTCGGTTGGGTAGAATTTTATTTGGTTTCATACTTAAAGGTAATTAATTGAATTTTCGTTTGTGGATTAAGGATTGAATAAAGATTTAATTTGTAAAATCAATTAGGTGTAATTCTTAAGAATTAATTAAAGTTGAAATCATTAAATGTTGAGGTTATTTAAGAATTAAATAATTTAAGTTATTAAGATTTAATTAGAATTAAATTGTTAAAGATTAATTAGAGGTTAAAATAATTTAAGTTTTAAATTAAGATTAAGATTTAAATTAAGGTTAAAATAATTAAGATTTAAATTAAGGTTAAAATAATTAAAATTTAATTAAGGTTAAAATAATTAAGATTTAATTAAGGTCAAAATAATTAAAATTTAATTAATCATAAAATAATTAAAATTCAATTAAGGTTAAAATAATTAAGATTTAATTAAGGTTAAAATAATTAAAATTTAATTAAAGTTAAAATAATTAAGATTTAATTAAGGTTAAAATAATTAAAATTTAATTAAATTAAAATAATTAGGATTTAATTAAGGTTGTTACGATTTAATTAAGGTTGTTAAGATTTAATTTGATTTAAGTTTCAGAATTTCTAGGTTAGTTAATAGTTGTGGGTCTAACTGCATCATTTTCATTAATTCAAAAATATCTGACTTATCTACTATTTCTTTTTCATTTACTTTTTCAGGTTTTTCAAATACTTCTGCTTTGTTTGAATTTTTGTAGACATTATTAACTGTAGCCTTGATTCTAAAAATTCTTCTTCCTCCTCATCCTCATCATCAAGGTTATATTCTTCTACATCTTCATAGTAGGTAGAATAGTTTTCAGAGTTGTTAATTAATGTTTCATAATTAATTTCAAAGTTATCAGGATTATCCAAGAAATTATTAATTAAATCATTATTATTATCTACTGAGGTTTCATCTTCACTATCCTCAGAAATATCAGAGTTAATAATAGTTTCATCCTTATCCTCAGAAATATTAGAAATTAAAGGATTAATGTTAATTTCATCATTATCAACAATATTATGAGAAATATTATTATCCTTAACATTATTTGATAATATATTAGAATTAATTTTCAAAATTATTGCATTGATATTAAAGATTAAAGAATTAATTTCTGATATTTTAATATTATCTATATTTGGTAATTGGTTATGCAATATATTAAGTTGATTTTACAAAAAGTCTATTTTACCAGAAAATTATCTAACTTATCTAAAATAGCAACATTACTTTATGACTGTGCAGAAATTTAAAATTTTTTACAAAAATAAACTTTTCATACCTTGGTCGGACACTGATTCTTGTAGTGTCCGTGCTTTTGACATTTGAAGCACTTGATGCGACTATTGTCCCACTGGACTCTTGGCGCTGGTACCTCCTTTGCTGTCGGTGGTGATGATCGAGTCTTACGAGTAGGACACTGATTTTTATAGTGTCCTCTCTCCCTGCACTTAAAACATGTAATATGAAATTTAAAATTTACCATAATTATAAAGTATACCTGATTCACCCCTGGGCTCCCCCTCAACTCCTGGCGTCTTTGCTCCGTTGGCTGTTAGTCCGGTGAAGAGCTACCAGGCTCTGATACCACTTGTGGGACCGGTGCCGTCGATAGAGGGGGGGGGGTAAATATCGACTTGTAAAAAAAATTTGTCAGGAATCTCATCTTTCATAAACTTCGAGATTCGTTCGTTCTAATCAGAGAGTTAGTAGCAGCAGAAAATGGAAAGAATGAAAAACCAAATAACTCAGAGTGCACACAGGGTTTTACTTGGTTCCCAACCCCACAGGGTTAGTACGTCCAAAGGCCTAAGCACGGGAAGCGCCCGTCCACTAATGGTCTCCTTTCTGGACTTTCCGGAGGCAGAGAAACCTATCTTACAGTGTACGTTTTACAATCAAAAGTTTAGAATAGTTAACTACATAAAGTAAACGCAAACCAAACAAAACATCGAAGACCCGGCCAATCTGGAACTCCGAAGTGCCACGCACATCCTCCTGGAGCCTCCTTGGTCGCAGAACTTCGTCTCTAGCACTTTTTCGTCACTTAGAATGCGTAAAATGATGTCGTAGTTGTTGTTCTGAGTTGAGGGGTCAAAGCCCCTTTTATAGCTTCTTCTTGGGCGCCTGTGTTGCAATGGGGCACCCCAGTAGCGGTCAAAAATCCATCCAAACTCGCGAACTTTGCGAAGATGATAAGAACCCAGTCCAGGGCGCCTGGATCATCTAGGCGCCTAGCATCCAGGGCGCCTGGTTCAATGGGGGCACCCAGGAAGATGTGATTCAGCTTCTTTTGTGTTTGTTCGCCTACTTTGCCTCCAATTCTAGGTAAATGCAAGATATTCAAACACATGACAAGCACATATATAATCTTAGCCTTAATGATTGGTTCTAACTTTGGATTTCCCTCGAAACCCTAGGTCGAACAGATGCCTATGTTCCCTTCTGGGGGAACGCGCCTTTCGCCTACTCCTCTCAGGAGAAGTTTTGCCAATCGGAACCTCCGATTGGACTTTTGCCCAGCTTCACTCACCAGAACTTAGTGCCCATCTTCACTCACCAGGACTTAGTGTCCATCTTCAGTCACCAGGACTTCGGTGCCCAGCTTCACTCACCAGGACTTCGGTGCCGAGCCCTCGGCCAAGACTTATTTCCCAATTCCTCGAATCAGGACTTCGTGCCCAGTCCACGACCAGGACTTATTGCCCAACCCTATATTAGGACTTAGGTGCCCAGCCCTCGGCCAGGACTTAGTGCGCAATCTATGATCAGGACTTAGTGCCCAATTTCTTGAACCAGGACTTTTGCCAAGGTTAACTAGGACTTTGTTTTACCTTGAACCGGATTTCTTGACTAACCCTTCCTTTGTCTAGTGTATCACTAACTTAAGCATATTGTTAAACATTGAAACACTAGAGGAGGACAACACCGATGCATCTTGCACCAACAGGATGATCCGTCTGAACCCTCAACAAGCCAGAAGAATAAAAGCAACGTAACATGTTATGAGTGCAACAAGAAGGGCCACTTCAGATCGGAGTGCCCTAACCTGAAGGAAAACAAGAAAGCTCGGAAGAAGATGGCACTGCAAGCCACATGGGACGAATCTTTCTCGGAAGAAGTAGAAGAGGCTCCACACTCCAACCTCCTCGTGTTGACTGCCTTGGAAGACATCACTTCGGAACGGAATCATAACCTGATGAAGACGTCGGCACCGAAAAGCTCTCGATCTAGGAGGACGGACGGATTACGATAAGAGGTTACCCTGAATCGGAGCTTTACGATCTTATCTCGTATCTGTCTCACAAGTTGGCAAAAGCCAACATCCAAGTTGAAACCCTCCGACAGGAAGTCAAACTTCTGAAAGAGGAAGTCAACTCGAGTTCCTCGACCGAGTCAGTTTAAGAAGGAACCTCGACTCAAGTTCAAAAGCTTGAGGAAGAGAATTCCTCCTTGAAAACTCAAGTCAAGGAACTCGGAGTCGCATTAGAACGATTCACTTCGGGTTCCAAGAATCTGAACATGATTCTTGGAAAACAGATGTCAGTTCTAAATCAATCTGGATTGGGCTATCGAACCAACTTGCGACAATGATCTTACTTTTCTATATTGAACCAAACTAGAACCCGAGTCCAAGCACGGGTCCCAAAGCTGAGTTCGAACAACCAGGCTAGACCAAACCAATATTGGATCCCCAAGGACAAGATTCACATCTTGCCTAACCCATATCGAGACTTCAGTCAAGGGGGAGCCAATATAAAAACAATTTTCATGCTTAGATAATTTTTTCCTGCTTGATGTCTTTTTAGTCCAGTGAAACTAGCCGAAGCTACCTCTCCAAAACCTAAGATAGTAAGACCAGAGTTTCTTAAAGAGTAATTTGAAAATGATCTTTCTTTAAAAGGCTTTGTCAAGGAAAGGGTTGTTGATTCAATAAGGCTACAGCCGAAGAAGGCCTTTGTGCCTCGCCAATACCTGGAAGCCGATTATCGAAACTCACTTTTAAATTACTATTTGATAAACTTAAATCTAACACAAGTTTTAATTAAATCCTAGATCTAACATTAAATCAAAAATAAAAATAATATATCTCACAAAACAGACAAGGTAATGATAATTACCATTTTGATAATCAATTTAGGCTCACAAATCCATGTTTTGATTCCTTTTTGTATGCTTAATCTTGCATTTACACTAGGTTCCATGAGTTATTTCTATTTTGGCCTTGGATGCAATTCTTTTTTATATTTGAGATGTTTGGCATTGAAATTTGAATATAATTTTGTTGGTTTTGAATGATCACGGACCTAGATCAGATTGGATCGAATTTGAGTCAAACTTGGCTCTAATCAAGATGATCAAGCAATGGAGGAACATGGGTCGTCCAATCAAGACATGGGGAGATCTGAGCCATCTTTCAGCTTCTGATCACTCCGAGTTTAAGATAGAGTTAATCAAGACCATAAATCAAGATCTGAAGTTTTGGTCCGAATCAGAAGTCATCTAGACGTTGGATCAAGCTCGAGAGGAGTCTAAGTCGTTCATTCAAAAGAAAGGGCAATCTGAGCCATCCGTTGCAGATCTGATCGATCTAAGCTAAGGAGAAGAAGATCCTGACCATTGATGTAGATCTGGAAAGTTTGGTTTCTATCTGAGATGATTGACCGTTGGATTAAGTGGGGATGATCACAACCGTTCAATTTGAATTGGAATTAGTAAAAATCAGGAATTCCTCACCAGCTCTTGGCGTCGCGTGTTCTTCCCTGTTCTTCGTTTTCTCTATTTTCTTCTCCGATTCGGTGCGGCCAACATCAGATCTAGCTTCGTTTCAAGGTTTCGAATCATCGAGGTATACTTCCTATTAAGTTTGCTAACCAAATTTGTCTCTGGAAAGCTCAGGTGAGGGTTTCATCCAGAGCTAAGATTCTGCCAATCGATTCCTTTTTTATCCCTGATTTCCGTCGTCTGGAGCTATCGAAGCATTCGAAGGGGTTCTTTAAAGGTTTTTGAAGGTTCTTGAGCCGAATTTGCCATCAGCTAAACAAGAAGGAAGAGATTGAAAGAGGATTTCAGATACTGATCGGTCTCCATGATCGGACAGTAACACTACTGATCGGTCTCCAATCGATCAGAAACACTACTGATCGATCAGCTTGACCGATCAGGAAGATCAACTCGCACCAAGACATTGCAAATTGATCAAGGAAATTGTTTCTTCGCTGGTTTTTGAGCTAGAGAGTTTCTAGCTTGGCTTTTGTGTGACCGCAAGAAGGAGATCTTGGCAAGGAACTGGTTTGATGTTTAATTTAGGAAAATTCCGTTTCTGAAACACTTATTTCCTTAGTTGTCTTCGTTTGAATCAATTTACATCATACACATGTTTCTTAAGTATGCTTTGTTCTAGTTTTACATTTCTGCAGTTTAGCTATAGAGCTTATGTTTTTCTACCTTTAATATTAGTTCTTGAATTGCAATCTCATAGTTTTGAAGTGAATTGCTCAGTTTTCAAATAGGATAAGTGTAGTTTCCGTAATTTTCTAGTTAGTTTCTAACTTAGCTAAGTTCATTCTGTTTCCAACTGTTATTTCATCCATTATCGTAAAAATACCCATTTCATTTGAAAACCCAAAATAGAAAACGACAAAATCTAGCTTGAGTTAAGCATTCTTAACTAGTCCTTGGAAAAATAGGACTTGAGGCCCCTATACTACACTTAGTTTTGTGAGCTAAAGGGTTTTTAATTTATAAATTCAAATTTGAGGCTCATTGTGACACTGATTGTGGGCACCATCAGGTAACCTGTTTTGTCACTTAGAATTGGGTGAGATGTCTAGGACCTAATAATGTAGTCCAACCCGACCAACCAAAAATAACTCTAATTCTATATTTTCAAAATTAATTCTACACTTTCAAAATTAACTCTAATTCTACATTTTCAAAAATAATTCTACACTTAACATTTTCACCTAATATTTTTCAAAATCAATTTTAAAATTAATTCAAACTCAGTCTTTGACTAATACTGAAAACCTGTCTCACGAAAGGAAACCCAAAAGGTCATCATGCTTGATAACCTTAGATATGGGTGAGACAAATTAGGCAGTGAGATTCAATTCAATCTATCCTTACCTCTACATAAATGGATCCACATCAAACATACATTATGTGTAGGAACATATAGATTTGAACCAGTGGATGTTGGATAGTGGATGCTCTAGACACATGACTGGGATAAATTGAAGTTCACCAAAATCAAGTTCAAAAACCTAGGCTCAATGGCATTTGGCAACAATGTCACACTCAAAGTAATTGGGTCAGGTAATATTGAACTAAAATCAAATTTTATTATTAAAAAGGTGTTATTGGTTGAAAACTTTAAGTTTAATTTACTTAGCACCAGCCAACTGTGTGATACTGGTTATATTGCTACCTTCACCAATTCTGATTGCCTGATTAGGAATCTACAAGACTCAGAAGTTACACTTAAGGGTAGTAGGAAGAACAATGTTTACACAATCATTCTACCCGTAATACCTAAGATGTTTTCTAACTCAACTAGAAGAAACCAATCTATGGCATAGAAGACTAGGCTACACTCATACTAAATTAATTTCAAAACTAACTCAACTTGGACTGGTTAAAGGTATACCTAAAATTAAAAACTTTGAAAATACCATTTGTAATTCATGTTAAAATGTAAACAAACCAAGTCAACCCACAAACCAACCTAGTCAGACTTAACCCAAGCCACACTTGAGCTCCTACACCTAGACCTATTTGATTCACATGGAGCCAAGTCACTAAGCAGGAATCGACACTGTTTAGTAATTATTGACGATTACTCTAGGTTTAGCTGGGTTAGATTCTTAAAGCCCAAAGATGAAACATTTAACTCATTTAATAATTTGTGTAAAATGATAGAAAATTAAAATGACACAAAAATTAAAAGACTTAGGAGTGACTATGGGGGAGAATTTGAAAATTTAAGATTTGAGGAATTTTGTAAAATTAACGGTGCGTCCATGAATTTTCATGTCCTATAACTCCCCAACAAAATGGAATAGTTGAGAGGAAGAATAGAACTCTTCAAGAAGCCGCTAGGACCATGCTCAACGAATACAACCTAACTAATCAATTTTGGGCAGAAGCGGTAAATACAGGCTGTTATCCTCAAAATAGGGTCTTAATAAATAGAAGACACAATAAGACCCCTTATGAAATTTACTATCACAAGCTACCAAATTTACATTACTTAAGGGGTTTTGGGTGTAAAGTATGTTGGATCGAGAAAACCGATAGAGGGGGGGTGAATATCGGTAAATTTTCGGATTTACGTAAAGAGCAATTGCACAGCGGAAGTTAAAAACATACAACGCAAACACGGGAGGTTTTACTTGGTTCGGAGCCTGTGTCGACTCCTACTCCAAGGCCCACGGTCGTTGACCGTTTACTTTGGGCAATTCTATATAGGCGCAAAACAGTTTACAATAATTTGATTAAAAGAAATAAGTGCAGTAAACAAAACACACTCTTCTTTACCGACGTCCGAAGTAGATCGAATTTCTCGGAGCAGCAGGACGTCGTCGGCTCATGTTGGAAGGTTTCCGGAGCAAGTCGCGAGAGCAGAAGAGCTTTGTGGCATTGAATGGAAGTGATGTCTTGAAGCCTTGGTCGAAGGGCCTTTAAATAGGGCCTGGGGGCGCCCGAGACGTTGGGGGCACCCCCACGTGGCTTTTGATCCACAGAGCTCTCAGTCGCGTCTGATCCTCTGGATCTGCTTTGACCGAGGCGCCCGGAGCGCTCGGGGTGCCCGGATTGACCGGTCAAACCTTTATCCTCTCGGCTTCGCAGGGGTTCGGGTTCGGGTTGCGCATGGGGGCGCCCGCAGCGCAGGGGGCGCCCGGGAGCAGCGCGGGCGCCCGGGAGCACGGGGGCGCCCGGGTTAGCTCGGCCCAGCCTGTATTCAAACTCCCTTGACTTTACTTGTTTTGTATTGCCCATGGGGGCGCCCGGGACACTCCGGGCGCCCGACTCTGGTACTACCTCACTCCTTTGAGGCTATCTGAGCTGCAGACACTCCTTCCTTTGGTCCTGCATCCAGGGTTAGTCCAAAACACAATAAAGCAATAAAATATTAGTTTATACAGCCTTAGCTATCTTGGTTCTGACTTTGGTCTCCAAAATGGAGCCCTAGGTCGAACCGACGCCTACTGTTCCCTCGACGGGGAACGCGTCCTCACCTACTCCTCTCGAGAGAGTTTACCTGATGCCAACCTCTCCTTTGGTTGGACTTTTGCCTGACGGTCCTTTGTCAGGGCTTGGATGCCGAGCTGCCCTTCGCTCGGTGCCTAGCATTCCTTCGCTAGGGCTTTAGTCCCAAGCTGTCCTTCGCCTGGCGCCTAGCAGTCCTTCGCTAGGGCTTGGATACTGGCAGTCCTTCGCCAGTTGCCTAGCAGTCCTTCGCTAGGGCTTGGATACTGGCAGTCCTTCGCCAGTTGCCTAGCAGTCCTTCGCTAGGGCTTGGATACTAGCAGTCCTTCGCCAGGTGCCTAGCAGTCCTTCGCTAGGGCTTGGGTACTGGCAGTCCTTCGCCAGGTGCCTAGCAGTCCTTCGCTAGGGCTTTTTCTGCACACTCAGTGAACAACGTTAGATCACAAATAAACTTAACTTTGAATCCTTTGCCAATATCAAAACCAGGTTTGATATGGTGCTTCCTGCACCAACAATCTCCCCCTTTTTGATTATGGCAACACAATTCAAAGTTAAGTAAAAAATCTTTATAACTGTTAAGAACATAATGTAAAAATGAAGTATAGCAATTTTACACAATTCAATGTTAAGTAAAAACTTTATATCATTTACTAACACAAGGTAAGATTTAAAAAAACCTTTATTTCTTGTACTCCCCCTAAAACCCTGAGTACTTGTGTTATAATACTTAACTTTGACCTTTCCTCCCCCTTTGACATAAATCAAAAATAAACATGGGTGAACAAGGTATCTAATAGGGAGGTTTGAGTTTTACCAAAAATAAGTTTTTGACAAGGTGTTTCAAAAAAAAGTAAAAGCAAGCCTAAATTTTGTGAAAAGCTTTAAAAAAAATTACTTAGGCAAAATTTTGAATCCAAATTTCCCTAAAAAATTTCAACTTTGAGAATTGGGAAAATTTTGTTTTAAAAGAATTTGCACACTTAGAAGAATATACTTGGAAATACTTTGTAAAAACAACAAAATCTTTAAGAATTTTCTAGACAAGTTTTTCACCAAAAAACTTTACTTAGGAACATTTGCCAATATTTAAAAGTTTTTGCTCAGACAAATTTTGTTTACTAAGAAAAATTTTACTTAGGAAAAACATGTACTTAAAAAATTTAACACACTTAGAATTTTTTTTTTTGAAAAGGAGAAAAAAATTCCTTTCTCTATTTCTTGCTCTCCCCCTTGGCTATATATATATCAATAAAGAAATATATTTTAAAATAAGTTTTAAGAGAATGTTTGTGTATCAGAGCCTATGAGTTTTAAAAAAAACACTTAGTATAATTCTTGAAAGCATAGCAAGAAAGCTTAAATTCCACTTTTGAAATCGAAAAAAAATATTCGTACTTTGTAAACATTAGTACCTTGGAAAGTAATAGTACTTTTGAAAAATAGTAGTACTTTTGAAAGATGTTCTGCATATTTTGAAAAATATAAGTACTTTTGAAAAATATTATGTATTTTTGAAAAATATAAGCACTTTTGAAAAATATTATGCATTTTTGAAAAATATAAGCACTTTTGAAAAATATTATGCATTTTTGAAAAATATAAGTGCTTTTGAAAAGTTTTAATATTATTTTCAAAAGTATTCTAAAGTCAAGCAAAATTTTGAAAATGATAGTATATATAAGCAAAAAGAATATAAGTAAAATTATAAGTACTTTTATTTTGAAAGAATATTTATTTATGTTTTCAACAGGATTTAAAAAGTGCAGTGCATGAAAACATATAATTTGAAAAATTATTTGTCAGTTTAATAATTCTTTTAGTTTAATCTCCCCCTAAGCTTGACCCAGTCCTAGGAGGCTTGTTGACTACAAGCGATCTTCCTCTGAGTCATAAGGTTTGACTCAAATTATAAGAATTATCTAATAATTTAAACAAATAGTTAGAATTAATTTCTTTCGATTTAGACTCCCCCTAAATTTGACACTTCCTTGGAGTCCTTGTAGATCATGAAGTAGTGGACCTTCCTGTATGTCTTTAGGGTTTACCAAAATCAAAAGAATAACTTTTAAAGTATGATAATTTTTAAGAAGATAATTTTTGAAAACACGACTTGAAATGATAGCACAGTTTTCGAAAATCATGATGATAATAATTTAAAGAGTAATATACAAGGTTTTTGAATCAAATTTTTGAAAACCTTATTTTGAGATGTTACTAAATTTTAGAGCATAAGGTTTTTGAAAAAATCTAATTTTTTTTTTTGAAAAATATTAAAAGAAAACTCCCCCTGTATCCGACACAGTCTAACTTTTATCTAAATTCCTTAAGGGATTTCAGTGTTGACCAGGTTTGACTATGTTGACTAAGGTTGACTGTGTTGCCCAAGTTTTAACCAGTTGACTATGTTTGATTAACAAAAAAAACTTAGAGTCTATTTAAAATCAGTCTATCGTGAAATTCAATAATAAAGGGACGAAAAAGTAGGCACAGTAAACTAAATTAATTTGACAAATAGAGACAATTTTGAATAACTTTTGAAAGTATATTTTATTTGAAAGGGTAGTGAGTTATGCATTTAGGTCCTAGATGTCTCACCCAGTTCTACATGATCAAGCATGTTAACCTTAAGGGTTTTTGTGAGACAGGTTTTAGTAGAAGATTTATTTTGAAAAGACCATGAATAATTTTAAAAAGTTAAATTAATTTTTTAAACACAATTTAAATTTATTTTGAAAAGAGATATTTGAATCTAAAATTAACTGAAAATTTATGTTAGATTCGAATTTAACAAAAATTAATTTGAATTTGAATTTCAAAAATTGGCTTCCAGTCTTGGCGAGGCACTAGGCCTTCTTTGGCCGTAGCCTTATGGGATCATCCACCCTTTCCTTGACAAAGCCTTTTAATGAAATTTCATTTTCAAAATTATTCTTTGAAAAATTTCTGGTCTAACTAGTTTGGGTCTTGGATCGGTAGCTTCGGCTAGTTCCGCCAAATTGGCTTCCCTAACGTACTATCATCTCACCTCCACCCAATACTATGTTGTTCAAATTTCAATTAATTGATTTGTCCTTAAACTAATCAATCCTAATTTTAAGCAAAAAGAACATAAAAATAAAATAAAAAGAAACTTACAATTAAAGCACAAAAAAATGATCTATGTTACATCATAATCGTAATAATATTCTGGATTATCAAAAATAGCAATATTATGAGTTAAATTTTCCAACAGATTAGCCTTAACTAATTTATAAGATTCTATCATATTATTCATGGTAAATAATGGATTTTTAAATACTGTAAATTTACCTTCAGATTTCTTTTTGGAGGGCTCCCCCTTGATTTTGGTCATCTTTCTTGTGTTTGATTGTTCTTTCGGCACTTTGTAGTGGTCGCGAGCCATTCGAATCAGCTTCCGATGATCTTTGTCTTCATCGTTAGATTCTGAGTATGAGTTTGACTCAGGTATTGGTTGAGGCCTCTTTTGCAGTTCTCTTGGAATTTTCCCTGCAACAGAAATTACACCTTCCTCGGCCATTACAGTATCTGTTTGATTATTTAATTGTAATTCAAAAATGGATTCGAAATTGGTTACCATTTTTGTCCCAGTCGATTCGTCTTCTGTCTCTGGCTCGAATTTGTAGTCAGGTATGGATTCTTCTAACTTCTCAACATAGGAGCTCTCTTCGTGTAGGCTGAGTAGCTTCTCCCACATCTCTTTAGCACATCCAAATGAACCGACTAGCTTGAGTTGTTCGTTGGTTAGACCGCATTGTATGATCACTGTTGCCTTAGCATCAGTCTCGATCTTCCTCAGAGTTGGTTCATCCAATTTGTCCCAAGCGATGGATAACTCATCTTCTACGGGAAGAGAGAATCCTGTTTGGATGATCCGCCATAAGTCCATGTGGGCCTTCAGAAGGGACTCCATTTGTCTTCTCCAAAAGCTGAAGTTTTCGCCGGAGAATAGCGGTGGACGGGCACTGTTCCACTCTTGGTTGGCCATAAAATAACCTCTTGTACACAAAAGAACTAACAGAATGTACCAAGACTTGGTCTTGGATTAGTAGTGCGGGAGAAGAAAAAAAATTTGCCCAACAAAAATTGCATGAATTTCGAGGCAGAATAATAATAAAATAATAATAATAAATTTGAGACAAAATTTTTAGGAAATGAATATTCTGATTAATGGTGAAAAATAAGAGTTAAAAGATTGCTCGAATTAAAGTGGCACGAATTTCGAGAAATAATATTAAAATAATAATAAAAAAGTTTATGACATATTTTTAAGAATTGTTCGTTTTATTAATTCAGACATATGGTGAAAAGATGAAAATTCAAAATTGAAAAAGGCGTAAAATACCTACAGATATTATTTATTTGAATTAAAAAGCGAAAAATATTGTGTGGTGTTGATTAACAAAAAGAAAAAGAAATAAAATGAAAATTTTTTTCTAAATCCGAAAAACTTTCAAACTGGTGGTTGCACCAAGTTTGAACTACCCCGCTCTGATACCACTTGTTGGATCGAGAAAACCGATAGAGGGGGGGTGAATATCGGTAAATTTTCGGATTTACGTAAAGAGCAATTGCACAGCGGAAGTTAAAAACATACAACGCAAACACGGGAGGTTTTACTTGGTTCGGAGCTTGTGTCGACTCCTACTCCAAGGCCCACGGTCGTTGACCATTTACTTTGGGCAATTCTATATAGACGCAAAACAGTTTACAATAATTTGATTAAAAGAAATAAGTGCAGTAAACAAAACACGCTCTTCTTTACCGACGTCCGAAGTAGATCGAATTTCTCGGAGCAGCAGGACGTCGTCGGCTCGTGTTGGAAGGTTTCCGGAGCAAGTCGCGAGAGCAGAAGAGCTTTGTGGCGTTGAATGGAAGTGATGTCTTGAAGCCTTGGTCGAAGAACCTTTAAATAGGGCCTGGGGGAGCCCGAGACGTCGGGGGCGCCCCCCACGTGGCTTTTGATCCACAGAGCTCTCGATCGCGTCTGATCCTCTGGATCCGCTTTGACCGGGGCGCCCGGAGCGCTCGGGGCGCCCGAAGCGCTCGGGGCGCCCGGAGCGCTCGGGGCTCCCGGATTGACCGGTCAAACCTTTATCCTCTCGGCTTCGCAGGGGTTCGGGTTCGGGTTGCGCATGGGGGCGCCCGCAGCGCAGGGGGCGCCCGGGAGCAGCGCGGGCGCCCGGGAGCACGGGGGCGCCCGGGTCAGCCCGGCTGTAACGCCCGACCTTATATCTACCCTAAAGGCGGGGTTACGGGTCCATACATTCATATCATTCAATCATGTTAAACATGTATATCCAAACAAAACAGTTACAATACATGAACTAGTAATAAGCATGCTTATTGAAGACTAATTTACCAAGCAAGGTTTTTCATTTCTTTTATATCTACATGCATTTACAACCTAATATGAAAATCATTTAACACACTATAGCATGAAATCTCAAGTAAGAATATAGCAAGAGTCATCTAGTCTTAGATACATGCAAAAGAAGCATATACAAAAGAAGCATTCATAAGCAACCGAAAATAGTAAACATCTAGCATTTTACTGAGCATGCATACTATAGGAATTAGACATTAATAATAGTATTATCTAACATGACTTAGGTTCCATATCTCTAACAGTAGAGTAGTCACAATCATCATATATTCAGAGTATAGTAATACAATTTCAATCTTTTATCGGAAGCAGTTAGATTCTAGACAAACTAAGGTAGATAGAATCTTTCATCCTTTCCCGAGCCATCACCACACACATCCTCTAGCCTTCCCTCTGCCTCTTCCTTTAATTCAAGTATTTCTTACCGCTATCTGCAGCATAAGAAAACAACATGAACTAGTAAGCAAAACATGCTTAGTAAGAATCCGGGCCTACTCGCAAAACCATATCGATACATCATATCATGTACTCAGTAATCAAGATAGAACAAGATTAAGCATCATAAGCATCTCATCAAAGCATCATAAACATCACATCAAATATCTCCAAGTACTTTACGGAACAAGATTATCACATGATGAGAAATGTTTTTTTCAAAAAGGTTCCATAATGGTAAGTACTTCAAAATATCATATCATCATCTAGGGCCCAGTTGTAGTAC
Source organism: Boesenbergia rotunda (assembly GCA_024364735.1). Lineage (NCBI taxonomy): Eukaryota > Viridiplantae > Streptophyta > Magnoliopsida > Zingiberales > Zingiberaceae > Boesenbergia > Boesenbergia rotunda. The sequence goes on along the minus strand of JAGFNQ010003803.1, from coordinate 413,394 downwards.
CACCTCATGCGCGTTCCCTAATAAATTGGGGTAGCGAGCCACCAATCTAATTAGAGCAGGACCCTTCCGTCCTACCAATGCCATGACCTTCAGTTAACATGCACATTGGATTTGTTTAACGACCCCCTTCCGAATCGGGTACACAACTTTCAAAGTAAAGTAATTTATCATGCAATTACTCATATATATCTTTATATGCCTAAAGGTACTCTTAGTCACATCTTTAAGGGACACACCACACATTCGGGTGCTCTTGATCCCCTAGGGACACACCACGCATTCGGGTGCTCTTGATCCCAGTTTCAATAGAGTATCTCTTTTTAAGCATATCATCAAACACATCAGGTTCATATCATCAGGGTGCCCCATGGGCTATAAGGCATGCTTTTATACCTAACAAGATAGGTCACATACATTATACTCATATCATATAATTAGTAGCATGCTTCGTGATTTCATCAAGTACTTCCCAACTCTAGGACTAGGGTTGGCCGAAAGTTACCAGTAAGGAATTTGGTTTTCCCACCAAGCATTCATTCAAGCATTCTTACAAACACTTCACTTATATCATTAAGCATGGATATATCATAAGGAAAATCATTCAACCTTGAACCCTAATTCCCCTAGGGTTGGCCGAAACCTTGTAGAGTAGGCTAGGCTAGATTTTTTTGACATCCAAACTTCACACACAATTATACAAACACCTTGTATACAATATTATTCCATACCCTAAGCATGAATGTTTTCTAGGATAACTCAACTCTCACTAGCCCCTTTTTCAATACCTTGGCCGAAACCCATACAAGCCCTAAACCCTAGCTTTTGTTATCACAAAAATGAAAGGACACATCATATAAATATACCCTAAGTTCCAAGGGATCTTCACATGCATCAAAGGGTAACCAAGGTCCTTCCCTTGGGTGTTGGCCGAAACCTATACAAAGGCATAACCCTAGATTTTTGTTCACAATATTTTGGATAAACCACATATACATATACCCTAAATTTCTAGGAATCTCTGCATGCAATAAGAAGTAACCAAGACCCATGAAAGGGTGGTGGCCGAAAGTCCTATAAGGGAGAACTCCCATTTTTTTCAAAATAAGAACACAATGGAAACATGCACAAACCATTATACTGCAGGCGAGAGGATACTTACATCCTAGCGCTGGATTTTAACCTCCTTAAAATCGTAGGGTACCCTACACTCGAAGGGTATGTGGAAGCCTTTTCTTCAATTTTTTTCCCTCTAAGACTCCTTGGTCTTGGTAGAAGGCAAAGATACTTGGCTTTCCTCCTTGCAATTGCCCTAGGGTTAGAACCTTGGATGCTATTTTCGAAAATGGAAGAAGTGAAGGGGAAGAGGGTGGTTTCGGTGGAGAAGAGAAAAGGAAGAAGAAGAAAGAAAAAGGAAGTTACTCCAACTTCCCTTATTTATACTTTTCTCATGAAAAGACATGTCTCTTCACTCTTACCCACTTAACAAGCATGTTCCTTATTCCTTCTACATGAAATATTGCTTGGTTCATTGGTTATGACATGATGAGTGCAACTAGGAGGTCCAAGGTTCAATCCTTCCTTCCTCCTTTCTAGCTCTTCTTTTTATCACAATTTGCACTAACCCATGTCAAAGCCCATTAAACCAAGCCCATCATGAAATTTCATAATATGAATAATATTTTATGAATTCAGAATATTTCATAATATTCCAAAAATATTATTTCATAATATTTTTAATATTCCATATTCATGAATATAATATTTCATGCATTCATAACATTTCATAGCATGTGATTGCATGAAATTCATATCATTTCATTATAACCATTTTCATACATTGTCATGATTTTACATTGACAAATTTGGGGTGTTACAATCCTCCGCCTCTTATAGAAAGTTCGTCCCGAACTTAAAACAGTTCCGGGTACTTTGATCGCATCGTATCTTCCTGTTCCCAGGTGGCTTCTTCGAACTGCTTGTTCCGCCACAGAACTTTTACTAAGGATATTTCCTTGTTCCTTAGTCTTTTAAATTCCCGATCAAGGATCTGGATCGGTCGGCGTTCGGAACTAAGGCTCTCTTGTTCTTGCACTGGTGGGGGTTCTATCATTTGACTCGCATCAGGGGTACACTTCTTGAGCATCGACACATGGAAGACGTTGTGGATAGCCGCCATTTCTGGCGGTAGCTCCAGCTCGTAGGCCACCTTGCCTACTCGTCTCAAAATCTGATAGGGTCCCACGTATCGCGGACTCAGTTTCCCCTTCTTTCCGAATCTCATCACCCCTTTCATAGGGGCTACCTTCAGAAATACCGAATCCCCAACCTCGAACTCGAGCGGTCTGCGTCGCTTATCAGCGTAGCTCTTTTGTCGACTCTGAGTAGTCTCTATCCTCTGGCGGATATTCTTTATGGCCTGAGTGGTCTCATCAATAATATCGGTCTGGAGTCCCATCTCCCTCTTTTCACCACTCTCATGCCAACATAAAGGAGATCTGCATTTTCTTCCGTACAGTGCTTCGTACGGTGCCATCCCGATAGTAGCCTGATAACTGTTGTTGTAAGCAAACTCTGCCAGGCTCAGGTATCGACACCAGCTTCCCTTGAAGTCCAAGGCGCAAGCTCGCAACATATCTTCTAGTATCTGGTTTACTCGTTCAGTCTGCCCGTCAGTCTGGGGGTGAAAGGCTGTACTGAACTTCAGCTTCGTGCCAAGGGCCTTCTGCACGTGTCCCCAAAAATCAGAAGTAAATCGACCGTCTCGATCAGAGACGATGGTCTTGGGAACCCCGTGTAGTCGGACAATATCCTTGACGTACAGTTGAGCCAACTGCTCAACTGAATAAGTCATCCTGATAGCCAGAAAATGCGCAGACATGGTCAGCCGGTCCACAATAACCCATATACTATCATATCCATTCGTAGTTCGAGGCAGCCCTGATATGAAATCCATAGATATGTCCTCCCATTTCCACTCGGGAATAGTTAGAGGCTGCAGAACTCCCCCAGGTCTCTGGTGTTCCGCTTTGACCCTCTGGCAGGTCAAACACATGCTAATATAATGGGCTACATCTTTCTTCATGCCAGACCACCAAAATTTGCCCTTCAGATCTTGATACATCTTGGTAGACCCAGGATGCATCGCATAAGGTGTTCCGTGAGCTTCTTCGAGTATCCTCGTCCGTAAATCGGAGTCGTCGGGAAAGCATAATCGATCCCGGAGATATAAAACTCCACTATCGGTAATCCGGAATCCCTCGTCCTTGCCTTCAAGAATCTCCTGCCTGATTCTTCGAAGACTCGGATCAAGATTCTGCTTCTCCAGAATACCATCAAATAATGTCGGCGCAATCTGTAGAGTAGAAAGCCGTCCCGATATTATCTCGATTCCGAAATCCATAATCTCTTCCCCTAAGGGTCGTGACAAAGCTGATAAAGACAACAATGCAGCACAAGATTTTCTACTGAGAGCATCTGCTACCTTGTTGGCTTTTCCTGGATGGTACAAGATCTCACAGTCGTAGTCCTTGACCAACTCGAGCCATCGGTGTTGTCGCATATTCAGGTCTTTCTGGGTGAAGAAATACCGCAGACTCTGGTGATCAGTATAGACCTTGCACTGAGTGCCATATAAATAATGCCTCCATGTTTTCAGCGCAAAGACCACCGCTGCTAATTCCAAATCATGGGTAGGATAATTCTTTTCATGTTCCTTCAGTTGCCTAGAGGCATAGGCAATTACCTTCCCATTTTGCATAAGTACAGCTCCGAGTCCAAGTTTGGATGCGTCCCTGTACATATCGAAACCCGTATCATTTTCCGGAAGAGTCAATATAGGAGCGCTAGTCAGTCTCCTTTTCAGTTCAGAGAAACTCTTCTCACATTCCTCGGTCCAGGTATATTTCTTATCTTTCTTTGTAAGAGCTGTCATAGGGGCTGCAATCCGAGAGAAATTCTCTACGAATTTTCTGTAGTAACCTGCTAACCCCAGAAAACTTCTGACCTCACTGGCATTCTTGGGTCTGGACCAGTTACTTACGGCCTCAATTTTAATTGGGTCGACCATCACTCCGTCCTTGGAGATAATATGTCCCAAGAATGATACTTGGTTCAGCCAGAACTCACATTTCGAAAATTTAGCATACAGTTGTTCCTTCTGAAGAATCTGTAATACTACACTCAGGTGCTCTGCATGCTCTTCGGAAGTCCTCGAATAAATAAGGATGTCGTCGATGAAGACGATCACAAATCTGTCGAGAAATGCCGAGAAAATCCGATTCATAAGATCCATGAATATTGCCGGAGCATTAGTAACTCTAAACGGCATCACTACGAACTCATAATGTCCGTATCTCGTCCGAAAAGCAGTTTTGGGTATATCCTCATTTTTCACCCGGACCTGGTGATAACCAGACCTCAGATCGATCTTAGAGAAAACCGTAGCTCCCTTTAACTGATCGAACAGATCATCTATCCTGGGTAGAGGATACCTGTTCTTTATCGTCACATTGTTTAATGCCCGATAGTCGATACACATACGCATCGACCCGTCCTTCTTTTTGACGAACAGTACGGGAGCTCCCCAGGGGGAATGACTAGGGCGGATAAGTCCCTTGTCGAGTAGCTCTTGTAGCTGTCCTTGCAATTCTTTCAATTCAGCCGGCGCCATTCGATATGGTGCCTTCGAGAGGGGGTTAGTACCAGGAATCAAATCAATAGCAAATTCCACATCTCTTTCAGGTGCTAACCCAGGTAAGTCATCAGGAAATACCTTTGGATAGTTGCATACGACTTCGACGTCTTCTAGCTTCGGGTCCTCTCTGTTGGGACCGGGTGCATGTCGACAAGGATACGAGTTCGTAAAATTTAAAATTTTTACGTGCAGCGGAAGAGTTTGCATAAAATAATTTCCTAAATTATTTCAACTTCGTATCTAGCATGCAATCTTATAGTGTGTTGACATAATCATAAAATAAAACTTTGCGGAAAAGTAAACTAATTTACTAAGTACCTCTCGTAACTCGAAGTAAGGGACGAGATCCAACCGTAGCGTCCCTTGGAAGCTCCGCCTCTATTCGCGTCCACGCCGAGTTCTCTTCGGGATGACTTCACAAAGTCACGAGTTTTGTGCCGACGAGAACTACTAGATTCTCGGAAGGCACAACTAGAAGGACAAGAGAAATAATGGGAAAACTAACCAATGAAGTAACGGAATCGAATTCCGGGAAGAGAGGAGTCGCTATCCGCTTCTTCTTCTTCGTGTTCGGGTTCTTCTTCTTCTAGTGGCTCACGGCAACACCTCCTTGGTGTTGTGATTGGGCGTCGGCCCTAGAGGAACTAGGGTGCGCCGGCCCTAAGGAAAGAAGAAGAGAAGGAGGAGAGAAGAGAAGAGAGGGAGAGAGAATTCTTAATCTCTTAATTAGTTGATTGGAATTAAGGGCTAGCCTTTGGTTCCTTTATATAGTAGCAACTCCTTTGCTAAGTCTCCCTCTAAACCGAATTAACGGAATTAACGGAATTAGTTATAAGAAATTTATCTTATAAATTTTCTTATTGCTTATTCCGTTTAAGCCTAGTCTTATTATAAACAATTTATAATAAAACAAATTAGTTATCATAAGAGATTTATCCTATAAATTCTCTTATGAATTTTATTATAACTAACTTTATAATAAAACTAATTAATTATCATAAGAAATTTATCCTATAAATTCTTATGAATTATTCCGTTTAAACCAAGTCTTTATTATAAACTAATTTATAATAAAACTAACTTTTCTTCTCTTTAAATTATGGAATAAATTTTTATAAGAAATTTATAAACTTTCTTATTATGAAAAAATCAATTCATAATTGATTTTATAAAATTAAAATAAACCAATTCATGGATTATTTTAATCTTCCATAAAAGAATAAATTTCTATAAATTTTATTTATATAAATTTCTTTATACAAATTTATTTATCCATAATTTATAAAATAAATCACACTAGATTTATTTTATTAATTAAACCAATTAAATTGGTTTTTCTCCTCTTATTTGGCCGGCCACCAAAGAGGGGTTTACACCCTCTTTGGTCGGCCAAAACCAACCCGGACCGTCGCGAATTAAACTCATTTAATTCGCCCGAAAAGCCTTCAAAAGACTTAGTCATTTTTAGCTTCCATTGCGCCTCTGACTAACTCAGATTTGACTTGTTTCTCTTGATCGGAAAATCCAATTTTCAACTCGTTTTAAATCCCTCGGATTACTCGTATTGCGTGTGACTAAATAGGCTTTCGATTTATGTTGGCCGTCTATAATTAACCCATTAATTATAGAACGATCATGAGTGGCACCTAGTAGTACATCATGATCCCCAATTAATCGAAAGATCAACGGTTTGACCTCAGAAGAAATTATTCTGAAACCCTTCAGCAGCTCTAATGAATCGTGCCTCATTCCCTTCACCACCTTATACCCACTTGGTTCAGGACACGGTCAATGGTGTCAGTCCCCACTAGGCTGACTACGTCACACCTAGCCCAAGTAGTGTCTTTCTCGTCCTTTGGATTTCTAATTACTCTCATGTATTTAAGATACTCGCACTCTTAACATGATATGCTCTGGCCAGAGGCTTTGAGTAACAATCCGACGATAGGCCTGGGTATACATCTCCTCGCAAGGAGTGGTGAATCCTTTGTAGGCTGTTCAAACATCTTCGGGCACTTCGGCTTATACCCGATCATCCTGGGTCCACACCTCCTTGGAGATGCTTGCTTAAGATGTCAAAGTATAAGTCTCCATGACCAAGATGACTTGAACACCGCAAGTCAAAGGAACATCGCACTTAAGCCGCAGTAAGATCTTCATTGACATATCTACATGTAGATTCCCATATGAAGTCTCACAGCTAGTCACTCCAATGAACTAGTTCCCTTAACTAGCATCCATGTTTATCTCCGGACATCCCAATGTCACCAGCTAGTGAGAATCAGCTGATTAGAGAATAACCCATGCTAGTCTCAACAGAATTGATAGTGTCCGTTTTTATCAATTCATCGACTAGGGATAATTTCAATACTTCACAATTACACATTAGAGATAATCACTAGTTGTGATCCCATCACAAATTCTCTTATGCTGTGAGTTGTATTGCGGACATTCAGTAGATGAGTTTAAGATCCCAATCAAATACACAAAACATGTACACTCAAATAGTGAATTATCATTTATTAAAATAAATGTTTACATCATAAGGCGATTGCCTTAGGACACTTCTCTCATATTACTAACAAACTCCCACTTGGCCTAATGCCAATCGCTACGGTATCCAATACCACAGGCTCTAACATGACCCTCAAACTTGTTTTGAGGCAAGGCCTTAGTTAAAGGATCCGCTATATTCCTTTCAGTGGGAACTCTCTCAATTTATATGTCATTCCTACTTATAATCTCTCTGATCAGATGATAGCGTCGAAGCACGTGTTTGGATCGCTGATGAGACCTTGGTTCCTTTGCTTGTGCAATAGCTCCATTGTTGTCGCAGTATACCGGCACTGCTTCATCAATGGTTGGAACCATGCCAAGTTCGGAGACAAACTTCTTGATCCAGACTGCTTCCTTTGCTGCTTCCGAAGCTGCGATATATTCCGCTTCCGTGGCAGAATCCGCTACGGTGTCTTGTTTGGAACTCTTCCAACTTACTGCGCCTCCATTCAAAGTAAATACGTATCCAGACTGCGATTTGGAGTCATCCTTATCTGTCTGGAAACTGGCATCTGTATACCCACGTATTATCAAATCTCCTTCTCCATATATTAGAAATACATCCTTAGTTCTTCTTAAGTACTTAAGGATTGTCTTAACAGCCGCCCAATGATCCATTCCTGGATCAGATTGGTATCTGCTCGTGACGCTCAGAGCATACGATACATCGGGCCTAGTACATAACATAGCATACATGATAGATCCTATTGCGGATGCATAGGGAATCTTATTCATGCAAATCCTCTCGTCTTCTGTGCGCGGACACATAGACTTTGAAAGGTTGATCCCATGCCTGATGGGAATGTAACCTTTCTTGGATTCCGACATGCTAAACCCTTTTAGCACTCGGTCTATGTACGTAGACTGCGAAAGACCAAGCAACCGTTTTGATCTATCTCTATAGATTCTAATCCCAAGGATATAGGTTGCTTCTCCCAGGTCTTTCATGGAGAAAGTTTTGGACAACCAAATTTCAACTGTCTGTAAAACTGATAAATCGTTTCCTATAAGTAATATGTCATCGACATATAATACTAGGAATACGACCGCACTCCCACTAACCTTCTTGTACACACAAGGTTCGTCAGGATTTTGTGAGAAATCAAACTCTTTGATTATCTCATCAAAACGGATGTCCCAGCTCCTGGATGCTTGCTTCAGTCCATATATGGATCGTCGAAGCTTGCATACTTTGGTTTTATCAACCGATGTGAAACCTTCAGGTTGTATCATGTATACGTCCTCAAGTAGGTTTCCATTAAGGAAAGCTGTTTTCACATCCTTTTGCCATATCTCATAATCACAATGAGCTGCTATGGCTAGGAGTATCCGAATGGATTTAAGCATAATTACCTTCCATGTCGGTTTTCTTCTTGAAAACCCACTTGCACCCTATGGGCTTAATCCCTTCAGGTGGGTTAACCAAGTCCCATACTTGGTTTTCATACATGGAATCCATTTCCGACTTCATGGCTTCAAGCCATTTGTCCCTTTCTGAACTTTTCAGTACATCTTCATAACTGATAGGTTCATCATCGCTTATGAGTAACATGTCGTTCGATTCACTTACGAGAAATCCGTATCTCTCTGGAATATTGCGTGCCCTATCAGACCTACGAAGAGGTGGTGTTGTTTTAGGTTCAACCAATAGCTCATTATTATGAGGTATTGGTTGTGGGTCTAGACTAGGTGTCTCTATAATGTCTATTGGAGTTTCTTGAACTTCATCAAGTTCAATTCCACTCCCACTGTTTTCTTGTAAAAGAAATTCTTTTTCTAGAAATACAGCATGCCTTGAAACAAACACCTTTTGCTCCAAGGGATGATAGAATTGGTAACCCTTCGTTTCCTTAGGATATCCAATAAATAGACATTTATCAGACTTAGCATCCAATTTGTCTGATACAACCCGCTTCACATAAGCAGGACAACCCCATATCTTAAGGTGAGTTAAGTGAGGTTTCTTACTATTCCAAATCTCATATGGAGTAGTAGAGACTACCTTGGTCGGGACTCTGTTTAGCAAGTAAACAGCTGTCTTTAGTGCATAGCCCCAAAAGGATTTTGGAAGAGTTGCATGATTCATCATAGACCTAACCATGTCCATCAAGGTTCGGTTGCGCCTCTCAGATACACCATTATGCTGTGGTGTATACGGCGGAGTCCATTGGGACAATATCCCATTGTCCCTAAGATAATCTTGAAACTCTTGACTTAAGTATTCACCACCCCGATCGGATCGAAGTATCTTAATACTTTTGCCAAGTTGTTTCTCTACTTCATTTCTGAACTCTTTGAATTTCTCAAAAGCTTCAGATTTGTGTTTCATCAAGAACACGTACCCGAATCGTGAGTGATCATCGATAAAGGTGATGAAGTAGCTATAGCCTCCTTGTGCTAGAGTTGACATTGGTCCACATACATCAGTATGTATAAGACCAAGCAATTCTCCCACTGGATTACCTTTTCCGGAAAAAGGTAATTTGGTCATCTTGCCTTTTAAGCATGATTCGCATGTATCAAATGAACCGGGTTCAAATGATTCCAGAATTCCACATCGGTGTAATTCGGTCATGCGTTTCTTACTTACATGGCCAAAACGGCAATGCCAAGTGTAGGAGTCTATTCGATTATCTATTCGAGCACGTTTGTTGCTAACTTCGATATTGGAAACGTCACTGGATAAATCTAACGTGTAGATGTCATTGCATAAAGTTCCATTCCCATAAAAAACGCCATTTAAAGTTATGTAACAACAATTGTTACTAAAAGTTAAATGATAACCCTTTTCATTCAAGCATGAAATAGATACAATGTTCTTTATTAACGAAGGAACGAAATAACAATTATCCAATTCTAAGACACGTCCAGTGGGGAGCTTTAGCAAATATGTTCCGATGGCAACAACAGCAATCTTTGCTCCGTTTCCAACTCGCATATTTGCTTCTCCTTTGACAAGTCTTCTTCTATTCCTTAGCCCCTTTATGTCATTACATATCTGTGAGCCACACCCAGTATCAAGTACCCAAGTGTTTGAGGAAATAGAGTGACATTCAATAACGAAGATACTTGAAGAGGATGGGGCATCGGATGCCTTCTCTTTCAAGGACTCAAGATAAATCTTGCAGTTTCTTCGCAAGTGACCCTCCTTGCCACAATGATGGCAAGTGTCTTTTGGGGTTTTTCCGGTCTTTTTGGCCTTTTTCTTCTTCCCTTTATTCTGTTCTTTGGCCTTCCTCTTAGAACCTTTCTTCGAGGATCCAACTAACAGTATTGTCTTCTGATCCTGCTTTACAGAAGGCTCTACAGTCTTCAGCAGGTTGAGCAACTCTGGAAACTGGTCTAGAGTTGCATCTTTAGAAGGACGGTTGGGAAGTTGTTCTTCAAGGACATAAGCAAGCTTTTCTGCCTTGAGGACTATCCTCAGGTTTCGAAGCCAGTCCATGAAGTTCGACCCAGTCAGTTTATTGGTGTCCAAAATGGAACGCAAGTTTATGTAAGACATGATCGAGTGATTATCTTAGAAATACAAATTGAGATTATGTGAGAAGATTGATTAAGAATGTATCAACATACATAAATTAAATCCTATTTATTTTACGAATTGAATCACCCTTATTATCAATTCGGGAGATTGTAGGAACATCTCCAAATAGGTTGATATCCAACCATAGATAAGAACCACCATGGCTGTGGCCATCAAGTTTTTCTTAGCTATGAAGGTAGGTAATTATACCGATTACACATCACATATATGTAACTATCACTTTATGCTATCAACTAATTGAATGTTTGCATAAATCATTGGGTTGTTAACTCATTAACAAGTATGTATCAATATACATAGCACCCAACTGCACCTCTCTTTACATCGACCTTGGCTGTGGCACAACAAATCGATGCTCCAAGCTTAAGGCTGACCCATTAATCAAGAAATAGTTTTAATATGGTTGGAGCTCATTCAACCGTTTAGTCAGGCTTGGATGTGTCCAACAACCAAAACTAAGGATTGACCTCTGACTCCAACTATATTATTCATAAACTAATTCCATGGTTTGAACATGTTGAGGTTCAAGTCGGGCATGGATGTGTCCATCAACCCAAACGAGAAACAAAACTCCGGTTCTAACCATATTAATGGAAGGTGTTGGCCTTAATATTTTGTAAGGGGTTTTGGGTCTCATCTTTTCTAAGCACATTCATGACATATAATTATGTCATGACTAACATTTTCCTTAATAAAGTATGTATGTGACTTAATTTATCAAGTCTCATGAATTAAATTAGGAACCGGATTTCCTAATTATAATTTCATACTTTATTAAAGGAATTGTTTTGAGAAACAATTTCCTAAATTGTCATAATTAATTTCGGAAATAATATGTTCAAGACTTTGATTTCTCTAAATCAAATCTTATTAAATTAAGAGACAAATCCCTTAATTCAACTACATATTATTTTCATGAAAATCTTATTTAAGAATACTCTATAGGAAATCATTTTCCTAATTAATTTTGGAGACAACAATATGTAAGAGTATCACCTCTTCAACATATTTTATTCATGGATTTAATTAATTACAACAAATTGTTTTCTAAGGGTGGCTCCCCGAGGCTCAGATACCCAAAGAAAAGTAATGTGTTGTAAATCTAATTGGACGGCTCCCCGAGGCTCAATCCAAATCAAACATGACAATTTCAATTAAAAATTGGGAAATTAAATTACAACAACTAACTTTAAATTGGACGGCTCCCCGAGGCTCAATCCAAAATAAAGAATTTTGTTGTCAATTTAAAAACCAATTCAAATTTAATTGTCAATTAACTGTCCATGAATTTGTCTAGACTTTCTCAAAAGAAAGTGCCCAAAATTGCGAGATTTCAAAAATAACTTTTCAGAATAATTGTAAGTTTCTGGTAAAAAGAAAACTTACATATTTCCAAAAATTAGAAAATTTCTAAAATAGAAAATTTTCCAAAATTTGGAAAGTTTCCAACGATGGGAAGTTTTCACAATTATCATAAAATTTTAGAAACTAGAAAATTCCAAACGTTTGCGAAATTTCATGAAGATTTCCAAACTTTGAAATTTCTAAATCTAAAATTTATTATAATTTGAAAGTTTCCATAATTGAAATTTTTTTCCGAAATTGAGATCATGACAAAGTGTTCCACAAAACAATTATATGATAATGTCGAACACTAACCGGCTCTGATACCACTGTTGGGACCGGGTGCATGTCGACAAGGATACGAGTTCGTAAAATTTAAAATTTTTACGTGCAGCGGAAGAGTTTGCATAAAATAATTTCCTAAATTATTTCAACTTCGTATCTAGCATGCAATCTTATAGTGTGTTGACATAATCATAAAATAAAACTTTGTGGAAAAGTAAACTAATTTACTAAGTACCTCTCGTAACTCGAAGTAAGGGACGAGATCCAACCGTAGCGTCCCTTGGAAGCTCCGCCTCTATTCGCGTCCACGCCGAGTTCTCTTCGGGATGACTTCACAAAGTCACGAGTTTTGTGCCGACGAGAACTACTAGATTCTCGGAAGGCACAACTAGAAGGACAAGAGAAATAATGGAAAAACTAACCAATGAAGTAACGGAATCGAATTCCGGGAAGAGAGGAGTCGCTATCCGCTTCTTCTTCTTCGTGTTCGGGTTCTTCTTCTTCTAGTGGCTCACGGCAACACCTCCTTGGTGTTGTGATTGGGCGCCGGCCCTAGAGGAACTAGGGTGCGCCGGCCCTAAGGAAAGAAGAAGAGAAGGAGGAGAGAAGAGAAGAGAGGGAGAGAGAATTCTTAATCTCTTAATTAGTTGATTGGAATTAAGGGCTAGCCTTTGGTTCCTTTATATAGTAGCAACTCCTTTGCTAAGTCTCCCTCTAAACCGAATTAACGGAATTAGTTATAAGAAATTTATCTTATAAATTTTCTTATTGCTTATTCCGTTTAAGCCTAGTCTTATTATAAACAATTTATAATAAAACAAATTAGTTATCATAAGAGATTTATCCTATAAATTCTCTTATGAATTTTATTATAACTAACTTTATAATAAAACTAATTAATTATCATAAGAAATTTATCCTATAAATTCTTATGAATTATTCCGTTTAAACCAAGTCTTTATTATAAACTAATTTATAATAAAACTAACTTTTCTTCTCTTTAAATTATGGAATAAATTTTTATAAGAAATTTATAAACTTTCTTATTATGAAAAAATCAATTCATAATTGATTTTATAAAATTAAAATAAACCAATTCATGGATTATTTTAATCTTCCATAAAAGAATAAATTTCTACAAATTTTATTTATATAAATTCTTTATACAAATTTATTTATCCATAATTTATAAAATAAATCACACTAGATTTATTTTATTAATTAAACCAATTAAATTGGTTTTTCTCCTCTTATTTGGCCGGCCACCAAAGAGGGTTTACACCCTCTTTGGTCGGCCAAAACCAACCCGACCGCCGCGAATTAAACTCATTTAATTCGCCCGAAAAGCCTTCAAAAGACTTAGTCATTTTAGCTTCCATTGCGCCTCTGACTAACTCAGATTGACTTGTTTCTCTTGATCGGAAAATCCAATTTTCAACTCGTTTTAAATCCCTCGGATTACTCGTATTGCGTGTGACTAAATAGGCTTTCGATTTATGTTGGCCGTCTATAATTAACCCATTAATTATAGAACGATCATGAGTGGCACCTAGTAGTACATCATGATCCCCAATTAATCGAAAGATCAACGTTTGACCTCAGAAGAAATTATTCTGAAACCCTTCAGCAGCTCTAATGAATCGTGCCTCATTCCCTTCACCACCTTATACCCACTTGGTTCAGGACACGGTCAATGGTGTCAGTCCCCACTAGGCTGACTACGTCACACCTAGCCCAAGTAGTGTCTTTCTCGTCCTTTGGATTTCTAATTACTCTCATGTATTTAAGATACTCGCACTCTTAACATGATATGCTCTGGCCAGAGGCTTTGAGTAACAATCCGACGATAGCCTGGGTATACATCTCCTCGCAAGGAGTGGTGAATCCTTTGTAGGCTGTTCAAACATCTTCGGCACTTCGGCTTATACCCGATCATCCTGGGTCCACACCTCCTTGGAGATGCTTGCTTAAGATGTCAAAGTATAAGTCTCCATGACCAAGATGACTTGAACACCGCAAGTCAAAGGAACATCGCACTTAAGCCGCAGTAAGATCTTCATTGACATATCTACATGTAGATTCCCATATGAAGTCTTACAGCTAGTCACTCCAATGAACTAGTTCCCTTAACTAGCATCCATGTTT
>JAGFNQ010003803.1:381184-398819 GCA_024364735.1 Boesenbergia rotunda | reverse complement strand
AGAGTGACATTGGTCCACATACATCAGTATGTATTAGACCAAGCAATTCTCCCACTGGTTTACCTTTTCCGGAAAAGGGTAATTTGGTCATCTTGCCTTTTAAGCATGATTCGCATGTATCAAATGAACCGGGTTCAAATGATTCCAGAATTCCACATCGGTGTAATTTGGTCATGCGTTTCTTACTTACATGGCCAAGACGACAATGCCACGTATAGGAGTCTATTTGATTATCTATTTGAGCACGTTTGTTGCTAACTTCGATATTGAAAACGTCACCGGATAAATCTAACATGTAGATACCATTGCATAAAGTTCCAGTCCCATAAAGAACATCATTTAAAGTTATGTAACAGCAATTGTTACTAAAAATTAAATGATAACCCTTTTCATTCAAGCATGAAATAGATACAATGTTCTTTATTAATGAAGGAACAAAATAACAATTATCCAATTCTAAGACAAGTCCAGTAGGGAGCTTTAGCAAATATGTTCTGATGGCAACAGCAGCAATCTTTGCTCCATTTCCAACTCGCAAATTCGCTTCTCCCTTGACGAGTCTTCTTCTATTCCTTAGCCCCTGTATGTCATTACATATATGTGAGCTACACCCAGTATCAAATACCCAGGTGTACGAGAAAATAGAGTGACATTCAATAACGAAGATACCTGAAGAGGATGGGGCATCGGATGCCTTCTTCTTCAAGGACTCAAGATAAACCTTGCAGTTTCTTCGCCAGTGGCCCTCCTTGCCGCAGTGATGGCAAGTGCCTTTTGGTGCCTTTTTAATCTTTTTGGTCTTTTTCTTCCTTCCCTTATTTTGTTCTTTGGGCTTCCTCTTAGAACCTTTCTTTGAGGAACCAACTAACACTACCGTCTTCTGATCCTGCTTTACAGAAGGCTCTACAGTCTTCAGCAGGTTAAGCAACTCAGGAATGGTAGTCTCTAGTTTGTTCATCCGATAGTTCATCACAAACTGTGAGTAACTCTTGGGCAAACAATGCAGAATTAAGTCAATACTTAGTTCGTGATCCATTGCAAATCCGAGTCTGCCTAGTCGCTCAATGTACCCCCAACATCTTCAACACAAACTGTGAGACAGAAGTGCCTTCCTGCATCTTAGAGGTGAAGAGGAGTTTGGAGACCTCAAACCTTTCGGATCTCGCCTGCTCGTCAAACAGCTCATGAAGATGGAAGGCGATGGTATGAGCATCCATATGCTTATGCTGCTTTTGTAGCTCAGGTACATAGCGGCCAGCATGATGCAACTCGCAAGTTCAGAATCGGCCACATGTTTCAGATAGGCCACTAAATGGTCTGGAGTTGCATCTTCAGGAGGATGGTTGGGAAGTTGTTCTTCAAGGATATAAGCAAGCTTTTTTGCCTTGAGGACTATCCTCAGGTTTCGAGCCAGTCCATGAAGTTTGGCCCAGTCAGCTTATTGAAGTCCAAAATGGAACGCAAGTTCAGAGAAGACATGATCAGGTGATTATCCTAGAAATACAAATTGAGCTTATGTGATAAGAATGATAAAGAATGCATCAATATACATTAATTAAATCCTATTTATTTTTCGAATTGAATAACCTTTGTTATCAATTCGGGAGATCGTAGGAACATCTCCAAATAGGTTGATATCCAACCATAGATAAGAACAACCATGGCTAGAGTCCATCAAGTTATTCTTAGCTATGAAGGTAGGTAATTATACTGATTACATATTATACATATGTAACTATCACATTATGCTATCAACTAATTGAATGTTTGCATAAATCATTGGGTTGTTAACTCATTAACAAGTATGCAACAATATACATAGCACCCAACTGCACCTCTCTTTACATCGACCTTGGCTGTGGCACAACAAATCGATGCTCCAAGCTTAAGGCTGACCCATTAATCAAGAAATAGTTTTAACATGGTTAGAGCTCATTCAACCGTTTAGTCAGGCTTGGATGTGTCCAACAACCAAAACTAAGGATTGACCTCTGACTCCAACTATATTAATCATAAACTAATTCCATGGTTTGAAAATGTTGAGGTTCAAGCCGGGCATGGATGTGTCCATCAACCCAAACGAGAAACAAAACTCCTGTTCTAACCATATTAATGGAAGGTGTTGGCCTTAATATTTTGTAAGGAGTTTTGGGTCTCATCCTTTTCTTTTATGCACATTCATAACATATAATTATGTCATGTTCTAACGATTTCCTTAATAAAGTATGTATGTGACTTAATTTATCAAGTCTCATTAATTGAATTAGGAACCGGATTTCCTAATTCTAATTTCATACTTTATTCAAGGAATTGTTTTTGGGAAACAATTTCCAAAATTATCATAATCAATTTCGGAATTAATATGTTTAAGACTTTGATTTCTCTAAATCAAATCTTATTAAATTAAAAGACAGATTCCCTTAATTCAACCACATATTATTTTCATGAAAATCTTATTTAAGGAAATATACTCTATAGGAAATAATTTTCCTAATTAATTTTGGAGGCAATAATATGTATGAGCATCACCTCATAAATCAAATAAGGAAATTATTGTTTGAAAATTACCTCAAAAATTTCCAAGATTTGATCACATATTTTATTTATGGAAAATTAATATTAATAACTTAATTTGGACGACTCCCTGAGGCTCAATCCAAATTAAACATTTGACAGCTTAAATCCAATTTAGGAAATTTAATTATAACAATTAACTTTAAATTGGACGGCTCCCTAAGGCTCAATCCAAAATAAAGAATTTTGTAAATAATTTAATTTCCAATTATGAATTTAAATGCCAATTAATATTCCCATAATTTGTCTAGACTTTCTTGAAAGAAAGTGCCCAAAATTGCGAGCTTTCCATAAATGGAAAGTTTTCGAAAATAAAAGGTTTTCAGAATAATTGTAAGTTTCTGGTACAAAGAAAACTTACATATTTCCAAAATTGGAAAATTTTCAAAATGGGAAATTTCTAAAATTGGAAAGTTTCCAAAAATGAAAAGTTTTCACAATTATCATAAAATTTCAGAAACTAAGATATTTCAAAAGTTTACGAAATTTCATGATGATTTCCAAACTTTGAAATTCCTAAATCGAAAATTTACCATAATTGGAAAGTTTCCATAATTGAAAATTTTCTAAAATTGAGATCATGACAAAGCTTTCCGCAAAAACAATTATATGATTATGTCGAACACAAACCTCGCTCTGATACCACTGTTGGGACCGGGTGTATGTTGACATGGATGCGGGTTCGTAATTTTAAAATTAATTACGTGCAGCGGAAGGTTTAACATAAATAATTTCTCAAATTATTTAACCACACATCTAAGCATGCAATTTTATCTTGTGTAGACATGATCATATATTTAAAATTTTATAGAAACGTAAACTAATTTACGTATTACCTCACGTAACTCGAAGGAAGGGACGAGATCCAACCGTAAGCGTCCCTTGGAAGCTCCGCCTCTATTCGCGTCCACGCCGAGTATCTTCGGGATGACTTTGCAAAGCCACGAGTTTCGTGTTCTCGAGAACTACCAGATTCTCTGAGAACACGATAAGAAAAACCAAGAGAGAAGTCAGAAGACTAAACACAAAAGGATGGCCGGAATCAAAATTCCGGCGAAGCAAAAGAAGAGGCTTGCGGCAAAAAGATCCTTGCGGCAAACTCTAATTCCGGTAGCACCTTCTTCCGGCCAAGAGATGGCCGGAGCTTCCTTCTCCGGCAGCAAGTGGTGGTCGGTAGGGAAAGGGCAGGGGCGGCCGGCTGGTGCTCCTTCTTGGGACTGGTTGGCGCATGGCAAGAAGGGGAGAAGAGAAGGAGAGAAAGAGAGGGAGAGAGCCTATGCCTTCATCTCATCGATTATTTTTCAAGCCTTGCCTTGGGTCCTTTATATGTGGTCTCTCAACCATCAAGCCTCTCAAATATGGAAAAACTTATTCCATCATGCCAAGTTTGATTTTATATCATGGCTAAAATCATATTTTAATTCATGATAAAAATCAATCAAGTCTCTTCTCTCCTATGGAATAAATTTCCTTATCATGGTAAATCAATCCATGATTGATTTTATAAAATAAATCAATCAATGGTTCATTTTAATTTCCATGAAGAAATAAAGCAAACCTAGGTTTATTATAAAACAAACCACACTTGGTTTATTTTATAAATTGATCCAAAAACTTGGTTCCCTCCCTTTGTTGTGGCCGGCCATGCAAAGAGGATGGAGGCCCTCTTTGGCCGGCCCATCCAAGCCACCCCCAATGAATTAAACTTATTTAATTCATCTATTAAGTCTTCAAAAGACTTAGCCATTTTACGCTTCCGATGCGTCTCTGAAAAATTCAGATTCGACTTATCGTTTGGCTCAACCAAACCTAATCTCTCTTGATTGGAAAATCCAATTTTCAACTCGTTTTAAATCCCTCGGATTACTCGTAGTGCGTGTGACTAAATAGGCTTTCGATTTATGTTGGCCCGTCTATAATTAATTAATTATAGAACGATCATGAGTGGTACCTAGTAGTACATCATGATCCCCAATTAATCGAAAGATCAACGGTTGACCTCAGAAACAATTCTGAAACCCTTCAGCAGCTATAATGAATCATGCCCCATTCCCTTCACCATCTTATACCCACTTGGTTCAGGACATGGTCTATGTGTGTCAGTCCCCACTAGGCTGACTACGTCAAACCTAGCCTAAGTAACGTTTTCTCGTCCTACGGATTCTAATTACTCTCATGTATTTAAGAGATTCATACTCTGAACATGTCATGCTCTGGCCAGAGGCTTCGAGTAACAATCCAACGATAGGCCTCGGGTATACATCTCCTTGCAAGGAGTAGTGAATCCTTTGTAGGCTGTTCAAACATCTTCGGGCACTTCGGCTTATACCCAATCATCCTGGGTCCACACCTCCTTGGAGATGCTTGCTTAAGATGTCAATGTATAAGTCTCCATGACCAAGATGACTTGAACACCGCAAGTCAAAGGAACATCGCACTTAAGCTGCAGTAAGAACTTCACTGACATATCTATATGTAGACTACCATATGAAGTTTTACAGCCAGTCACTCAAATGAACTAGTTCCCTTAACTAGCATTCATGTTTATCTCCGGACATCTCAATGTCACCAGCCAGTGAGAATCAGATGATTAGAGAATAACTCATGCTTGTCTCAACAGAATTGATAGTGTCCGTATTTATCAATTCATCGACTAGGGACAATTTCAATACTTCACAATTGCACATGTAGAGATAATCACTAGTTGTGAATTCATCACAAATTCTCTCATGTTGTGAATTATACTACGGACATTCAGTAAATGAGTTTAAGATCTGAATCAAATACACAAACATGTATACTCAAATAGTGCATATTCATTTATTAAAATAAATGATTACAATCATAAGGCGATTGCCTTAGGACACTTCTCTCATATCACTAACAATATCGACCTGGGATTCCCCGTCGATAGCTCCTCCAAGTACCACAATCTCATTGAGGTGGGTCATCATTTCCAGGACATGCTCCCTAACAGGTGTCCCTTCGACTATAGTGGTCGTCATCAGATTTTTCTTTGCCAGCTGCCTAGCTGCCCGATTCTGGTGTCCGAAGAGCTCCTTATGGTTCAGCATTATGTCACCAGTAGTGGGCATTGACATGACTTGATGCTGATGTTGCAGCATATTTGACATAGATGCCAGAATGTAGCACCGTGTCATCTCATCTGCCTTGAACCACTTCTTGTAACACTCCTTATGCCCTTTACTAGAATCGTGTCTAGGCTTTTCCAGACATTCCTCGAAGAGTACAAATTTGTACTCTTCAGCAGTGAGGACAATGTCAAGGTTCATCTTCCAGTCTATGTAGTTTGGACCAGTAAGTTTGTTGTCTTTAAGAATTGTTGCTAGTGGAGTAAAAGCCATTATCAAAATCCTGAGAATCACAATACACTACTTTAGAAATCGAAAATAAATTGATTCCTCAAAACAATTAATTTTCGAAATCAACCAACATCTTAAACACCGAGAATTTGCATGCCACGTTAGTGTGGACGTATACAAACTCTACTTTCGTTAGAGAAGGTTTTACCCATAAGTCTTACTATTTGGTCAACCAACTTTTTGACAAGTAAGACTAATAGTTGGTCAACTTCGGCCCTAGAATTTATTAGCAATGACTCCGTTGGCGAGGATACTAATAATTGTATCTAAGTGTTTTCCATTGCACAACACTAAGGGAACTATATAGGATTATGTGTCTTCCATTGGGGAAGTCCACACGCTCTTCAATAATCCCCTATAATCATTTCTGAACTTGTGATCCGCAGAACAAGCCTATCTGTTATGGAGGAAGACACTCAGAGCCAACGCGCGGGCTTGTTCGCATCACATATCAGATTGCAATGGAGGTCGTGGGACCCTTAGGGTCCCTCTCCCACTTAGTAATTTATCTTGAGGAATTTTCTAGCACTACCACAAAACCAAGCACATAACCAATCAACATGAAAAAAACATAGAGAAAATCCTAGATTTTCTAACTTTCATGGCCATTGGTCTCCAAAGCGCCTCCAGTCGTGTCGTCACTTCGTCTGCTCCTCCCTTCCTTTTGCGCAAGCTACCTCGAGGGATTTCCACACCGAAATGTCTAGCTAATTATTTACATCATTGATCCTATACTCCTCGAGGGAGTGTACATGAGATCAAGATCAACTGTAAATAAATAACTCGGCTAAACATGTGCCATATTTAATTACAAAAAATTAAATACCTAGCCTCGTCAACCCCGAGGATTAATTAATTACAAAAATATGCAAACCAATCACACAACACATATTTGGCCATGAAGTTGGAATCTCATGCCTACAACACAAAGTTAGCCCACGCACATCCACGCATCATCCAGCAAAATAAATGTATGAATTGCAAAAATTAACCAATCCTAAACACACAAAGCCGGAAACCTCAGCTAATACCAATTGTTGGGTATGGCTTGGGGGGTTTCCTAAGCAAATACTTGGTCGACCTGAGAAACCTCTCCATGCCTATGGATTAAAATTTAATCCGAATGGAGAGCCATCTCCCATCGACCGTCTTGTGCCGTATCGAACGCTCCAAATTACAACATAGCCAATTACCAAAACTGGCCTTGTAATTTGCTCGACCGTTCGATCGCAGAAAAGGTGACGAGTTGATTGCCGGCTTTTATGTTTATGGTCGGGGTCCAGTTAATAAATTATTCACCAAATTTGGAATCAAAATAATTAACTATTAAACATAAAATGACGAGACGAATAAACAAGACACATAATTGACATGCAATTAATCAAAGGAGCATAGGGAAAGATATATCTTTCCGATCACCTCGCGGTCTTCTACCATATGTCCCTCCCTTCGTGGACATCGTGTGGGCGATGATCTACCATGATCCGAGATCACCGAGGCCTCCAAAGGAGCTCTTCTTCTCACCTTGGCCAAAAAAGGAAAAACCCAAACTAGGGTTTCCCTAGCCATCGGCCCTTCTCTACTCTCCCTTGCGCCGCCGACCGCCGGAGCCGCCTAAAGCCCTCGGACCAGCAGCCCACCTCAAGAGGAGACTGAAGAAGAAGAAGAAAGAAGGAAAGAACCTTCTCCCTCACCCAAACTGGCCGAAACATCCCCTTCTCCCTCAACCTTGCGTCGCCGCCGCAAGGTGGGCTTGCGCCACCTTCTTCTAGTCGTCGGCTGCCGACCGCCTCTCCACCACCGGTGAGCACCACAAAAGGGAGAGGGCAACCCTCCTATGTCTCTGTGAATCCCAGCCGAAAGATGATGGAGAAGGGGAGAAGAACCGAGGAGACAAACTCCTCTTCTTCTCTTGTTGCGCCGCCGAGCCCTAGGAGAGAAGGAAGAGAGAGAGGAGAGGAGAGAAGCCTTGGGTTTCAACTCTTGGATTAGGCTTTGGTTTCTTGATCTCATAGGGTATTTATAGGGCTAAGGTAGGGACCAAGAGAAGGAGTTGGATCTTGGCCCGTTAATGGATCTAAACCCGATCCATTAATTAAGATCCATTCCACTAAAAGATCTTAATTGAACTTTCTCACCAACCCCCATATTTTCATATGGGCTCCACATATTACGAGTCGTCCATCCCCCCGTGTTTAAGATCTCGAACCCCCGTTAATTAATTAAATTACTGACAATTTAAATTAATTATCTTCTAGATCCTTGAATAGTACCACTCAACCTTATCAACGTGTCGGATCAAATCCACCTGCAGGGTTTAGCACGATGAACCTTTTGAGCTCATCAAGGGGGCATCATCATCCTGACTCACCAGGACATGGATTCCGTCAATAATCATCGGCACATCATATTATTAATATTATCTCCCAATTTACCTGGCCTATCGATCTAACAGAATAGATCTCGCCCATTGGCAAATCAAAGAAATAATAATTAATAATATATGTCCGATATTATTTCGGGATTAAGGGATCGTACTCCATAATATAACTTGAGGTCCTATCCAATTATCGAGTCAGTACAAATTAGATAACCTCGGGTTTCGGTCCTGCTCAATGTACTCATAGCACACTAGTGTAATTCTATGGTCAAGACCAACCACACCTAATTACACTACAACCATCCCGATGGGTTGTCCAATCTCATCTTGGTTGTGGGCCTCTTATTTATACTAAGCAAGGAACTGATAACATGATCTTCCGTGTGACACCACACACCATGTTATCTACAATACAAAGTAATTGGACTTCATGTATGTACTATTATAAACAAACACCTAGTGTAGTTGTGATTCTCTTTTCATAATAAAGATGTTCATATAAAGAAACTCATGTCTTTCAATATACACATCTTACAATGGAGAGGTCTCTCAAGGATGACTAAGTTTTCGCTAAGGAACCCCTCCAAGCCATACCCAACATGAGTGTCATCAAAATCAGGCTTCTTCCATTACCAGTGATAAAACATCCAAACTCGATGAACTCTTCGGGCAAAGTAATCGGCCCGCTAGGCAGGAGGTAATGAAGAACTTGACAACAACCATCCTAGTTGAGGGTATGCCCGTAAGGGAACATGTTCTCAAAATGATAGCTTGGCCGAAAGAGATGGAAATCCTTGGAGCACAAATCGATGGAGAAACCCAGGTCGATCTCATCCTCCAATCTCTACCACAAAGTTTTGAGAAGTTTCGCGTAAGCTACAATATGGACAAGCGTTCATATTCATGGGCAGAACTTCTAACAGAACTTGAGGCGGCAGAGGTGTTTTCTCTTTCACAGACTTTCATTGCTCAAGAGGTTTCTACTTCTAAACTGAAAGGAAAGCAGAAGAAGAAACGTGCTGGAGCAAAGAATGTAGCAGGATTACAGGGACCTCAGGGATGCATAAAGAAGCTGAAAGGCAAGTGCTTTGTGTGCAAGCAGTCAGGACATTGGAAGGCGGACTGTCCCCGTCATCAGGGTAATAATTGTAACGCCCGCCCTTATATCTACTCTCGGGGCGGGGTTACGTACTAGACATTCATAAAATTTTAACATAACATAAGAACAAAAGTTCGAGGACTAAGCATGCTTGTTTAAAACTATCAAGTTATTCCATACATGATAAGTTCACCAGTAATTCAACTCACAGCATAATCAAACCTAATCAAGTATAAGAGTAATCACTAACATTCTTTATCAAGAAACATTAACATAAGCATATTAAAGTAGATATAGAATCATTCTTTCCCGAGCCACCACCCCACACATCTTCAGCCTCCTGCTTCTTCCTTTAGTTCAAGTGTTCCTTACCCTTATCTGCAGCATAAGACAACACATAAACTAGTAAGCACAAATGCTTAGTAAGGATCCTGTCCTACTCGCTAAAACCATACGAAAGCATACAACATGTACACATAACAAGACATAAGCATGAGTTCATCATAACATACTAAACATCAAAGTTTCTAAGCATGCAGTATATAGTATTTTAAGCATACCCATCACATGTAATAAATGTTTTCAATGAATGTTTTCAAAATAATTCCATAATGGTATTACTTAAAAATACATCCATATCATATTGGGCCCAGTTGTGTACCACATGATGCGCGTTCCCTAATGAGTTGGGGTAGCGAGCCACCAATCCCATTAGAGCAGGACCTCTTACGTCCTACCGGAGCCATGACCTTATGTTAACATGCACCTCGGATTTGTTTAACGACCCCTCTTACGAGTCGGGTACACAACTTACAAAGTAAAATACTTATCATGTCTTTACATATATGCTAAGGAGTACTCCAAATTCACTGCTCAAGGGACACCCACTTTTCCAGGGTGTTTCTGATCCCATAGGGACACACCTCACAACATAAGGGTGTTCTTGATCCCATACTTAGTGGAGTATCCTTTCAAGCATTTCATCATACATATCACATGAAATCTCATAAGGGTGCCCATGGGCCATAAGACATGCTCATTCATACATCATAATTCAACCACTTAAGTATACTTATATAGATGACAAGATTGGTCACATAAATCATATCCATGTCATAGGAAGGGGTAGCATGCTTCATGAGTTAATTGAGTTCTTCTTAACCCTAAATCTAGGGCTTGGCCGAAAGTCAAGGATAAGGTAGCTTAGCTTTTTGACATCAAATATCCCATACAAACATCATATATATATACATCATGTATCATACTAAGCATAGTATACCTCATGGGGTGATCAACTTTCACAAACTTAACATATATCATGCCTTGGCCGAAAATCATGCTAGGGGAAAAACTTTAGTTTTCAAATCCAACCTTCCATTTAAACATCACATGCATATACGTGTCATCATCCCCAACCATAAGTATATCACTAAATATGCAACCCTAAACCCTAATCCCTCTAGGGTGGCCGAAACTTGTAGGGTAGGTTCATTAGGGTTTTTGAAAAACAACCTTCATACAAGCATTTACACAAACATCTCACATACATATCATACCACTTATTAACCATAGATTTCATCATAGGTTAAATATGCAACCCTAAACCCTAATCCCCCTAGGGTGGTCGAAACTTGTAGGGTAGGGAAAAAAATTGTATTTTTTGTAACCAAACATTTATACAACCACATTGTCTACACCATCATTTATTAACCTAAACATAAAATACATCCTAGAGAAATTCAACTCTTAATCCCCTAAATCCCTTACCTTGGCCGAAACTTACAAAGGGTGAATACCCTAGTTTTTGTTCATAACAACATGAAGAAAATCCACATATATATATACCCTAAGTCTCAAGGGGTCTTCTCTTGTATTAAAGAGTAACCAAGGCCTCCCCTTAAGGGGTTGCCGAAACCTACAAAGGGGGAAAACCCCCATTTTCGAAAACCACAAGAGCAAAAGAATCATACAAAACTATTACACTGCAGGCGAGGGGATACTTACATCCTTTCGCTTGAATTTCTCCTTCTCTAAAATCTTAACGTGCCCTTGGTTGAAGGAAGGTGAGTATTCTCCTTCCTAGCACTTCTGTAGGACCCTTGGCTCTAGTAGAGGGCAAGGTCCTTGTAGAGTTCTTCTTCCTTCCAATTCCCTAGGGTTAGAACCCTAGAGTTGTGTTTTTTTTTCGAAAATGAGAAGGGAGAAGGCTTGAAGTTTCGGTGATGAGAGTGAGGGAGAAGAAGAAGGAAGTTACTCCAACTTCTTCCTCTCTTATTTATACCTTTTTCTCATGAAGAGACATGTCTCTTCACTTCCCTAGCTTTAACAAGCATGTTTCTTATTCCCTCTACATGAAGTATGGCTTGGTGTGTTGGTTATGACATGATTAGTGCAACGAGGAGGTTCAAGGTTCAATCCTTGCTTCCTCCTTTCTATCTTTTCTTTTTATCACCTTTTTGCACTAATCCATATCAAAGTCCATTAAGCCAAGCCCATCATGAAATTTCATAATAATAATTATGTATTCATGAATTCATAACATTTCATAATATTCCATAATAATATTTCTTGAATTCATAATATTTCATAATATTTCATAATAATATTTCATAATATTTTTGGGGTGTTACAGTCCTCCATACCTTATAAAAAGTTCGTCCCGAACTTTAAAATAATCCCGGATACTTTAATCGTATTGCTTCCTCTCGTTCCCATGTGGCTTCTTCGAATTGTTCGTTCCGCCACAGAACCTTTACTAAGGGTACTCCTTGTTCCTTAGCTTTTTGACTTCCCGATCTAAGATCTAAATAGGTCGGCGTTCGGAACTTAGGTTCTCTTGGTCTTGTACTGGTTGGGGCTCTATCATCTGATTCATATCAGAGGTACATTTCCTGAGCATTGATACATGAAAGACATTGTAGATAGCTGACATTTCTGGTGGTAACTCCAGTTCATAGGCCACTTTGCCTACCCGTCTCATAATCTGATACGGTCCCACATATCTCGGACTCAGCTTACCTTTCTTCCCAAATCTCATTACCCCTTTCATAGGGGCCATTTTCAGGAATACTGAATCCCCAACCTCAAACTCTAATGGTCTGCGTCGCTTGTCAGCGTAGCTTTTCTGCCGACTCTGAGCAGTCTCTATCCTCTGGCGGATATTCTTTATAGCCTGAGTGGTTTCATCTATAATATCCGTCTGAAGTCCCATCTCCTTCTTTTCACCACTCTCAAGCCAACATATAGGAGATCTGCATTTTCCTCCGTACAGAGCTTCATACGGTGCCATCCCGATAGTAGCCTGATAACTGTTGTTATAAGCAAACTCTGCCAGGCTCAGGTATCGACACCAGCTTCCCTTGAAGTCCAAGGCACAAGCCCGTAACATATCCTCTAATATCTGGTTTACTCTTTCAGTCTGCCCGTCAGTCTGGGGGTGAAAGACAGTACTAAATTTAAGCTTTGTGCCAAGAACCTTCTGCACGTGTCCCCAGAAATCTGAAGTAAATCGACCATCCCTATCAGAGATAATGGTCCTGGGAACCCCGTGTAGCCGGATAATTTCCTTGACGTACAGTTGAGCCAACTGCTCTACTGAGTAGGTCATCCTGATAGCCAGAAAATGGGCAGACTTGGTTAGCCTGTCCACAATAACCCATATACCATCATATCCGTTCGTCGTTCTAGGCAGCCCAGAGATGAAATCCATGGAGATGTCTTCCCATTTCCACTCGGGGATAGACAGGGGTTGCAAAACTCCTCCAGGCCTCTGGTGTTCTGCTTTGACCCTCTGGCAGGTCAAACACATACTAACATAGTGAGCTACATCCCGCTTCATACCGGACCACCAAAATTTGCTCTTCAGATCTTGATACATCTTGGTAGACCCAGGATGCATCGCATAAGGTGTTCCGTGAGCTTCTTCCAGGATTCTTGTCCGCAAGTCGGAGTCGTCGGGAACACATAATCGATCCCGCAAATATAAGACTCCGCTGTCTAAAATCCGAAATCCATCATCCTTGCCTTCGAGAACCTCTTGCTTGATTCTCTGAAGACTCGGATCATGATTCTGCTTTTCCAGAATATTGTCGAATAATGTTGGTGAAATCATCAGGGTGGACAACTGTCCTGATATGATTTCAATCCCGTAATTCATAATTTCTTCCCCTAAGGGTTGTGACAAAGCCGATAAAGACATTAAAGCAACACATGATTTCCTACTGAGAGCATCGGCTACCTTGTTGGCTTTTCCCGGATGGTACAGGATCTCACAATCATAATCCTTGACCAATTCGAGCCATCTGCGCTGTCTCATATTCAGATCTTTCTGGGTGAAGAAATACCGCAGACTCTGGTGATCTGTATAAACTTTACACTGAGTTCCATATAGGTAGTGCCTCCATATCCTCAGTACAAAGACTACTGCTGCTAACTCTAAGTCATGGGTAGGGTAGTTTCTTTCATGTTCCTTCAGTTGTCTAGAGGCATAGGCAATCACCTTCCCATTTTGCATAAGCACAGCTCCGAGTCCCAGTTTGGACGCGTCGCTATACATATCGAAACCCATATCGCTCTCGGGAAGAGTCAATATTGGAGCGCTAGTCAGCCTCCTTTTGAGTTCAGCAAAGCTCTTTTCACATTCCTCGGTCCATACATATTTCTTATCCTTCTTTGTAAGAGTTGTCATAGGGGCTGCGATCCGAGAGAAGTTCTCTATGAATTTTCTGTAATAGCCTGTTAGCCCGAGGAAACTTCGAATTTCACTGGCATTCTTGGGTCTAGTCCAGTTACTCACTGCTTCGATTTTAGTCGGGTCCACCATTACTCCTTCCTTGGAGATAACATGTCCCAAGAATGATACTTGATCGAGCCAGAACTCGCATTTGGAAAATTTAGCATACAGTTGTTCCTTCTGAAGAATATGTAGTACTATACTCAGGTGCTCAGCATGTTCTTCGAGAGTTCTCGAATATATAAGGATATCGTCGATAAAGACGATCACAAATCTGTCGAGGAATGCCGAGAATACCTGATTCATTAAGTCCATAAACATAGCTGGCGCATTGGTAACTCCAAATGGCATCACTACGAACTCATAATGTCCGTATCTGGTTCGGAAAGCCGTCTTCGGTATATCCTCATTTTTCACCCTGACTTGGTGATAACCCGATCTTAGATCAATTTTAGAGAAAACCGTGGCTCCCTTCAGTTGATCGAACAGGTCATCTATCCTGGGTAGAGGGTACCTGTTCTTGATAGTCACATTGTTCAGCGCCCGATAGTCGATACACATTCGCATCGACCCATCCTTCTTTTTCACGAACAGTACGGGAGCTCCCCAGGGGGAATGACTAGGGCGGATGAGTCCCTTGTCAAGGAGCTCTTGTAACTGTCCCTGTAATTACTTTAATTTTGTCGGCGCCATACGGTGCGGTGCCTTAGAAATGGGGTTAGTACCAGGAACCAACTCAATTGCAAATTCTATATCTCTTTCAGGTACTAACCCTGGTAAGTCATCGGGAAATACCTCTGGGTAATTGCATACTACTTTGACGTCTTCTAGCTTCGGGCCCTCTTTAGGACTGGTATCAACCACATGAGCTAGAATCCAGAGCATCCCTTTTCTAACATCTTCCTTGCTTTTAGAGTCGACAAGAATTTGCTTGTCCTCTTCTTCGGCTCTCCCATAAATTCGAATAGAATTCCCCCAGAAATTTGGACTCGAAATCCTTCCACTTCATCTGGTCCACTGACCTTCCAGCTTTTACCCGTTCCCACCACATCCTGGCATCGCCAGTGAGGCAGAACGAGACACATTTAATTTTCTCATGCTCGGGCCAGTCTAATAATTCCACTGTGCTCTCGACTGTCTTGAGCCAGGCCTGGGCATCCCAGGGCTCGCAGGTGCCCGAGAACTTTTCCGACTTAAGTCTCTGCCACTGAATCAAATAAGCCTCCTGTCGGACTCCTCGGACCGGAGTGTCCGGGGGTGCCTGTGCAGTTGGAGGCTCAGTAGGTATCACATTCTGACTTCCCTGCGGGGTTGCAGTGTTCCCCTGCTGGGTCATCAGAGTGTTTATTATCTGTTGTTGTTCAGTGACCTGACGCTGCAGGTCCGTGATTACTTGCATCATATTAGGTGGGGGTGTTGTCTCATTACCCCGATTGCTACGTCCTCTAGCCATATCTATCATACAAGTGATAAATGACTACATAAGAATTAATAGTATTTTCACTTGTTATGCAAGTATTAATCATTTCTATAATCATTACTGTACATGAAATAAGGTAAAGCGAGGTTAGGATTTCTTACTTGGAAGCGGCAGGGTGAAGCTTGATGTGTATGTGGTGGAGGGGAAATCTGCTCTGATACCAACCTATAACGCTCGCCCTTATATCTACTCTCGGGGCGGGGTTACGTACTAGACATTCATAAAATTTTAACATAACATAAGAACAAAAGTTCGAGGACTAAGCATGCTTGTTTAAAACTATCAAGTTATTCCATACATGATAAGTTCACCAGTAATTCAACTCACAGCATAATCAAACCTAATCAAGTATAAGAGTAATCACTAACATTCTTTATCAAGAAACATTAACATAAGCATATTAAAGTAGATATAGAATCATTCTTTCCCGAACCACCACCCCACACATCTTCAGCCTCCTGCCTCTTCCTTTAGTTCAAGTGTTCCTTACCCTTATCTGCAGCATAAGACAACACATAAACTAGTAAGCACAAATGCTTAGTAAGGATCCTGTCCTACTCGCTAAAACCATACGAAAGCATACAACATGTACACATAACAAGACATAAGCATGAGTTCATTATAACATACTAAACATCAAAGTTTCTAAGCATGCAGTATATAGTATTTTAAGCATACCCATCACATGTAATAAATGTTTTCAATGAATATTTTCAAAACAATTCCATAATGGTATTACTTAAAAATACATCCATATCATATTGGGCCCAGTTGTGTACCACATGATGCGCGTTCCCTAATGAGTTGGGGTAGCGAGCCACCAATCCCATTAGAGCAGGACCTCTTACGTCCTACCGGAGCCATGACCTTACGTTAACATGCACCCCGGATTTGTTTAACGACCCCTCTTACGAGTCGGGTACACAACTTACAAAGTAAAATACTTATCATGTCTTTACATATATGCTAAGGAGTACTCCAAATTCACTGCTCAAGGGACACCCACTTTTCCAGGGTGTTTCTGATCCCATAGGGACACACCTCACAACATAAGGGTGTTCTTGATCCCATACTTAGTGGAGTATCCTTTCAAGCATTTCATCATACATATCACATGAAATCTCATAAGGGTGCCCCATGTGCCATAAGACATGCTCATTCATACATCATAATTCAACCACTTAAGTATACTTATATAGATGACAAGATTGGTCACATAAATCATATCTATGTCATAGGAAGGGGTAGCATGCTTCATGAGTTAATTGAGTTCTTCTTAACCCTAAATCTAGGGCTTGGCCGAAAGTCAAGGATAAGGTAGCTTAGCTTTTTGACATCAAACATCCCATACAAACATCATATATATATACATCATGTATCATACTAAGCATAGTATACCTCATGGGGTGATCAACTTTCACAAACTTAACATATATCATGCCTTGGCCGAAAATCATGCTAGGGGAAAAACTTTAGTTTTCAAATCCAACCTTCCATTTAAATATCACATGCATATACGTGTCATCATCCCCAACCATAAGTATATCACTAAATATGCAACCCTAAACCCTAATCCCTCTAGGGTGGCCGAAACTTGTAGGGTAGGTTCATTAGGGTTTTTGGAAAACAACCTTCATACAAGCATTTACACAAACATCTCACATACATATCATACCACTTATTAACCATAGATTTCATCATAGGTTAAATATGCAACCCTAAACCCTAATCCCCCTAGGGTGGCCGAAACTTGTAGGGTAGGGAAAAAAATTGTATTTTTTGTAACCAAACATTTATACAACCACATTGTCTACACCATCATTTATTACACTAAACATAAAATACATCCTAGAGAAATTCAACTCATACATCCTAGAGATATTCTATTGCTTTTATTTGTTAAAAATCGAATAGAAGGATTATCTATTAAAGTACATAGATAGGCAATTAGTTCATAAAATCAAAAGCTCCCATAATGCAATTAGAT